>JAMQGT020013158.1:0-88426 GCA_024447675.2 Pterophyllum scalare | reverse complement strand
AGCTATTACAAATGCATGGCTTCGTAATAGAAGAATCCTGGTGCCGACTTGGCCTGCTTTCACTAAGTGAAAACATTTGGCCCACCATGAAATGAAAACTACAACAAAGAAGACCCAGGACTGTTCAGCAGCTGGAATCCTCAATCAGACAAGAATGGGACAATTCGTCTCCCAAAAAGTCCGGCTATTCGTCTCCTCAAACATTTATGGACCGCTGTTAAAAGAAGAGGGGATGCTACATGGTGGAAAACACGGAGACATGTCCCCACCATCCAATTCAAAGTGAGACGATCTATTCTCAGTTTAAACATTTGATGTGTTTTCTGTGTTCTACTGTGGATAAAATATGGGTTTAAAGGATTTGCAAATCTTTGCATTCTGATTGCATTTATATTTTACACAGGGTCCCAGTTTTTTGGACATGGGCTTGTACAGCTCACTTTATGAAATACATTTACCTACATGTTCACTGCAATAGCAATATGCCTGCCAGCACACAGTTAAAACTGTCGTGAACCTAAACTTTGTGCTTTTGGAGAGTTTTCCAATAGAGGGATTCTGTGTCTCTCCATTGTGATATTTGATATTATACTTACACAGTATTTAAATGCAATAACACGGGTTAGTTGGGGGTCAAATTTTAAACAAAATTTTTATGGCTGAAGGCTTTTAATTTAGACTTGGAAAAAATAGCACACAGTAAGCTTTCAGTTGGCGAGGAGAATAAAGAAATCATAGAAACAAACAGAAATAAATTGCTCCTCTTGACATGCCTTAGCTGACGCACAACTCCTGACTAGCATTAATACGTAATTCTGAACAGAACTTTGTTAAAAAATTTAAAGAGGATTTAACTGCTCTGATTCAAGGGTGGTGAATTACTTCAGCGGGGAGACTTCGGTTGGGCTCAGATCTGCATGCGCTCTGAGGGCAGACGCAGGCATTCATAATCATGTTTGGACTCTTAGAAAATGCCCAAGATGAAAGCTACAAGGAAACATAGGTACTGTATATTTAATGGGTTCCATCATCTGAATTGGACTCAATATTCTAAAAAGCACACAGCATACAATTATCTATATGCTTCCATGAGGAGCATGTAGTGTGCACCTGTGAGACTGTAAGTGGGCTCTTTACACATAATTACACAATTAAATATTACAGAGAAAGTCAAAAATGCAGGAAGAAGAACGCACATATACATTCGCCAAGAACATGAAGAAGACTTGAAATGACCAACATTTGCGGTGAACTGAACGTGGCAAATATTGAACACATTTTTTTATGTTACCACATTGAAACTTGTACCAGTTACAGAAAAACATACCTAAAAACATACCACAGCATAAAAAAATAACAATTACAGCAGATGTTTGCATATCTCGGTCAAGGATTACGGGCAAGCTAAACCCTTCTTCCCCAAATTGCTTAACTGACTTGAATAAAATGACAACAGTGTAATACTTCTATTGATCCCTGCAGTGAAACTCTCTTTTCACTTTGCTCCCTCCAGAGAGGTCAGACTATAGGGTCATCTTCACAGAAAGCACCCCTGGAGCTGGCAGCAAGTCTGTGGGGAATCATTGACTTGCTCAAGGGCAGGACGAGTACATGTGCAATGCAAGCACTTCTCCGTGTGGTAACAGTGGAAGGGCCATCTCAAATCTCTTCTATTTGGAATTTCTTCAAAGAAATTCTCAACATGAGAGGAGCTCAGCAGAGGTTCGATTTTCCTTTTAAGTGACTATTAGGAGAGGGCCATGAGGCTGCCTTACTTCGAAGGCAATCTGGTCCTCTGTATAGAACAAAAAGAACAATGGGTAATTTTCAGTGATTTTTCTTAAAGTATATACCTGCCATGTGCCTTGTGGTCATATATGGGTACCTGTCATCATTAATGCTAATTAATATATCATGATTGCAAAAGTAGGCCCTGAACAATGTTCCATGTTGCATATGTGTAGCCATCTAGCTGCTGAAATTACAGAACGCTAAATTCCTTTCATAAAGCAACTAGTCCATCCCACTGCAACGATCTTCAGCTTGAAAATTAAATTCCCTTCGACCAGATTACTATAATTATCTACCTCACAGTGAAGGGTGAGCAGAGGATTAAGGTCTGTTTAAAAATAACCGCCATCCAATATATTTGGACTCAATAAATGAAAGCTGAAGAGCAGACATTTTCTCAGTGGAATGATTTAGATTTTTTTTTCCTCGCCTCTTCTGCCTTCTCTTTTCTTCCCTCTCTGTTAATCTGCTTTGATAATTCAGCAGTGAATGCATTGCGCTTGGTGGGAGACCGTCTTACAGTCAGACAGAAATCAAAGCAGGGAAAATGCTGTTATTCAAGTGGCAGTCAACTATTCTGTAAAAAAAAAAAAAAAAAAGCATCTAGACTGTACGCAAAGTATTGCATAAAGGCCCAATGTACCAACAGGATGACAAATAATCTTATTTGGTCACTTGGTAGGCTTGGGATTTATATTGTTGCATAATAATGATTCTGAAGACCACCGCCTCTTTTTTTTTTTTTTTTTTAAGGTGGTTGAGGACATGTTAAGATATTTCTTATGCCAAGCCATTCGCTGAACAGACTAGTAGTGGTTGTGTTGGGTTGGGTTAGCGTTTTCGCATCTGATGGCTGATTGATTGTGTGTAGCCAGTGCTGACAGCATACAGATGGCAGTCCATCATGTTTTTCTTTCATTATTTGTTCATGGTGAGAAGTTTCAGCTGGCATGCTAATAAGTTGTTACAAATTGGTGTTGTGTCAAAAATTAGTATCTCCCCAAAAACATGTTTCCCATTTAGTTTGTCCTTGGTATCTGTTTCCTCTCTATTTTGTATCTGTGCTGCTGATATGATATCAGAATCGCAAACAAGTGTGATTCTTATTCAGTTCTTTAAAAACAAAAAACAGTATTTACAGATGAAAATGAATAAGACCGTGAATGTACTGTAATACACACAGATGTATGTATTTTACACCTCATGTAATTCTTGCACAAACTGTCAAGGAGACATTTTATGGAGAAAACAACTTTTACTGCAACTCTCGAAACATCGTCTCAGATCCTCTGATATTTTCTTACCTTCTTTTCATGCCTTCACGATACTTTAGGCTTGCAATATACTTAATGCTCAGCATAAAGAATATTAACATGAACATGTATGAAACTATGACACTCTACCTTGGACGTTAAACTGAAAAACGGTACAGACACACATTAAACGGTCCATTGTCTCAACAGTTATGGACCATGCGTATTCTCAAACTTACTCTGAGTTAAAATTGCCTTGGGTTATCTTTACATGTATTTGATATTATTTATGTTTAATCCCAGTTAGCCTGAGGCAAAGCTGCCCAGCCACTGTGATGCCAGTTATTGTTTATCTGAGGTACTGTAGCTTGTTATTCAACTCTTTCATGTGAGACTGTTTGAATCAGGCATGTAGCCACTTGACATCGAGCTATTTGTATTCGTTAACAAATGCGTACTTTGTCCTCTTAATAATTCATGATGCTAGAAAAAAAATATATCAATGTATAACTCTGATGACTGACGCTTATTATATTTTAAAACTGACACTAGTTGATAAGAACGTGACAGCTAAGGGTTGATTTACCACTGGCATTGCATTATTACAAAATTAAATGATTCCATTATGATTTTACCAGATTTCCCGAGAACAAAGAATATGTCGGTGTTTGATGTGTATGTGTGATGGTGCATCTCCAAATACTCAAACATGCATTGTGTTTAAACTTTATGATAAACCAATAGATTTTTGTAAAATGATTCAACAGGAGATCAATCTTAATCCATCTAGAAATCCTTCTCTCTTTTGATAAGTGACTGAAACATGTGATAACTAAGGTGCACTGAGATGTTAACACTAAACTGATACAACAAATTTGTTTCAAAACTGCCGCTTTCCTATTAATTTACTAGATTTGGAGCAACTTTAGCATTCTGTGGGGTTGTGCTTCTGGATACCTGCTGTTTAATTTGGTCTCCAGCGACTCCTGCACGTAATGTTTTTTTCTTTTTATCTCCCACTAAAACGAAAGTTCACATTACTTGCTTTTGTTCTGCTTTGTAGGTTAGTGTACTTTTTTTTTTTTCTAAAACAGTTGCCAGCTGTGTTTCAAAACTATTTTCAGGATGGAAAACCAAAACTCAGAGACCTTGTTTTTGATATCAGTCAGCAACACCTTACCCATTACACCAGCAGCTATTATATGAAGCTGTCACAAAATGTTACGATGTGTTACTAAAAGCTGCTTGCGCAAACAAACTATTGACTCTTCTTTCTCTTTTCTATGTGTCTCCATTATGAACAGTCCTTTGATTCGGTGTTAGAAGCTTTTTATAACTAAAAATACTTGGGAATATATTGGTATACAAGGGGAAAAACAAAACAAAACATGACTCCATTTTCCATATACTTGTTGCATTAAGTGCCTAAGGGGGGGGGGTTGAAGTGTATCCCATCATGTGAGGGTGAGAACCACCATGGACAGGCTGCCAGTCTATCACAGTGCTAACACATATAGACAGAGAAACACATTTGCACCTACAGGCACTTTAGAGTCTCTAGGTCACCTAACATGACCTAACGCCTTTGGACTGCATGCAGAAACTGGAACACTTAGAAGCAGCTCATGCAGACATGTGAATAGTATGAAAATGTATAAAATGCAGTTTATATATATAATTTTAATCCCCTGCTTGCATGACTCAGTATTACATCCATTTTCCTACAATTGAAGACATATATTTGTGTTATTTTCTTACCGTAAGAGCACATGGAGGACATTGTCTTTCTTGGTCTCTCTCTGCATATCTGCAGCTCCAGTGCACCTTAATCCTAGAGCTTTTTTCACTCTCTTTCCTCGAAGCACCTTTCTCCTTCTCCCACACTCCCCTGAGAACCACTATCTGCCTCCCTCTATCCTGGAGCATTTCTCCTTCTCATTCTCTACTCTCATCACTAAATAATTCCTTACAGAAGGAAATCTAATCAAATCTCAGTGAGAGTGAGAAAAGCAGAGATGGGGAGAAATTGTGTGTGTGAATCAGACTTGGGAGAAGGTTTAGAAAAAAAGAGAGAGAGAGACAGAATCAGAAAGCAACATTGGCAGTGTGTGAGGGGGTTGTAGAGTGAGCGAACCGCAAGTACATTAGCAGTCAGAGCACTTAGTGTGAGGAATCCATTCATTATTCATTAGCTAATTCACCATGTATAGTAATTAAAATCAGAGCCCGCTCCAAAATGGAAAGAACTATGATAGACTGGTTTTCTATGTACAATATTTAAAAGAGCTGTTTTTTAGTACTCGTGCTTCAGGGTTTTATAAATCATGCTTATGTGCAAGCTGCAACTAGGTGTCAGGACTCTCCTAGTGCAGTTAAGGACACAGGGTGACATCTGTCTGAGGTGAGAATGCATCTGAAATAGAAATATGCACATGTGCCTCATTATGTACTTATAAAAAATGAAAACACATTTGTATGTCTATGATAAATTATAGGGAAGAATATCACTATTACTGCATTTGATTTATAAATTCCAGATTTCTCGAGGCTGATTAGAAAAGACACAACTTCATTAAAAAAAAAAGTTTTTTTCTTTCAACTCTGCAAACGCCACAAGATCAAAATAATGTCATGTCAATTAATAGCAGACTGAAATAGGGCATGCATCCTGTTCAGTCTGCGTGGGAGAAAAAAGTTTGAGCTATATTTGAACAACAAAGTTGCTTGTTTTGGCCTCGTTCTCACAGCGGTGGTAGAGGTTGAAGTCAAAATAATTCTACAGTACTCGAGGGTCTGTGAAGTGCCTGTTTATTCCAAGCTTAAGACTAATTGTCTTTTTGGCAGGTGTTTAAGATCAGTGGGCATGACCTCCAGCTTATTTTTCTTATTATTAGCTGTTGACTACTTTTAAAGATCTTTCTGCGAGAAGCTTGCATAAGTGTATGCATGTGCATATTTCAAGCTCCTCGTTTATAAAACCAGATGGATCGAGTATTAAAATCAATCCAAAGTCTTATCGAAATATGAATTGCTGAACTCTTTTTATCTATCTACACAGTTCTTATGTGTACATTCATAAGAACTGATTGCCTTTACACAAATCCAGTCTAAATGGGAGTCATCTCCAAGATTGTTGATGAATTTCTGTCCAGCAGCGCTGGGTGTGATGCATTTCTGTAATCACATTACATTTGTTTGTAATGCAGTCATTTAATGTTCTGCCCACATTGCAGTTACTAACCAAAAATGTGTTGTTACTTGCGCCAGATAAGTTCTTCAATTATCTCTATGATGTGGGATAGAAACAAATTATCTGTGCACACTTGGAGATCATTTGCTTGACCAACCCATCTACAACTGCGGAGGAGTGCCAACATGCACGTTCATTTATTGCCTGAAGAGACAAGAATGTGTCAGTAAAGAGCAAACTGTGATGCTCAGTCCAGAAATAATCCACATTTTTGAAAAATATATAACTGCAAAAGCTACATCTTAATTTCTTTTCAACAGGTACTGTAACTACTACAGCAGAGAGTCATCTCTGCTGTAGTAGTTACATATTCGCTCCTATCAACAGAATCAACAACTTTTCTTTTATTTCTGTGAAGTGGCTGTTTTTCACTGTGTTTGCTGTCAGCTTTAAGGTAATACTTAAACAGGCTACTAAAAGAAAGGTCTTCTGTCTGTGCTCCTTATCAGGACAGGGATTTATGCAGCTATGTGGGCATATGAAGAGTACAGTGTTATACTGTTAACTGGCAATTACACCAGTGATGGTGCAGAGTAACACAAAAGTAATATGTAACAAATTACTTTCTATGGGAAGTAAAAAAGGAAAGAGGAATGTGTGTAATGTAGTATTTCGTTTGACCCCAACACTGCTTAGAAGACATCAGAACCAAATATAAGTGTCTGTTGTTTTCTGATACTTTATGCATACATTAGTGATTCATCGTATATCCGGGTCATGAAAATTTTCCATTTGGTGTTCAAAGCACTTAGTACTTAGTGGCTATATGCCCAAATAATTTTTTTCTAATCACTTTAAAAAACTCAAACACACTAAAAATGCTCCAAAAGAACACCTCACTCAGAATAAGAATGCTCTGGGCCTCAAATCTGCATGCTGGGAGGGAGGTATGTTTCTGCCCTTTACCAGTAATAGTAGCTTCTTATCTAAACTGCTCCTCTGTTGAGTTTAAAATACAAATTCTTGTCAAATTAAGAGTGACATGACAGCGACAAATACCACACTCAATAGATGGATATCTTCATAGATCTCTTCAGGATAGATATCTTCAGGGAGTTGATCAGACAGAGATAAGAAGATAAACCCAGGACATGTTCATCAATTTTGCACACCCCATGTTTCTGCTGAAATACATCTCTATCTATGCATGTAAACAGTAGACAACCTTTAATCATATCCCAGGTTCACCTGAAATAATAAATCAGATTGAAAGAAAAGAAAAAGAAAAATGTCCATGGAACTGCAGTCAGTATCCTATAGGTCTTGTAAAAACACAAAATAGAAACAGTTCAGCACAACAAAAAAAAATCAAGCTTCTCCTTCCCTTAGATGGGGAACCGCTGCTTGTTTGGAATAAGCAGAAAGACCGAGCACCAATGGCAACATGACAAAGGCTAAGGATAGGGATACATGAATTTCTAAACATGGGAATGACTGTGTGCAAGCCAAAAGTGGATGTGCTCATATTGAGTTTCATCGATGAAAAGCACTTGAGAATGAGACATTGAGGGCATTGAGGAACAAACCTGGCTGGTCTCTTTTTTTTTTTTTTTTTTGTGGACAAAGCCATGATCATTTATCACCACCAAAAGCTGCTGCCAAAAAAAATGGGGGAGAAAAAAAAATCTCATCACATTTAGACATATAAAGTGTTTCAGAAACAATTTAGCATCGATAACAACAGTTTGTGTATGGCGGCATCATGAATTTGTATCATGGACCACACTATTTCACTATTACAGTGATGACAGGTGTCACATCTTTCTTAGATCCTGAGCAGCTTCCAACCTTCACCGTTGTCATTAGTGTCATCACCACCACCACTCGACCTGACAAGCAGCAGAGACACAGCAGACCTTTATTTGTTTGCACTGTGTACGTGGATATGCACTTTCAAAAACTGCTCAATTCTGCTCTTTACAAATTGTCCTGGAGCAAGGATCTGACTGCCACACGGAATGTCTTCATCGTGTATCTGATGACATGATAATAGAGAAGGTCAAGATAAAATCACAAAAACTGGTAGGATCTGTACAAATCTAATGGTCAGAGCCTTTTAGTGATGTGATACAGCATTTCCAGTGTGCTGTCAATAAAACCCCCAAAACACAATTGCTCTTCTTTTGCTGTACATGTTTTTTTTTTCTATTTTAAGACTATTGCTGTGGGGAGAGGGGGGGTAATATGATGCTTAATGGCTATCCCAAGTTTCTGACAACCCCACTAACTCCGGCTAACAAAAAGCTGCTAATATGAGCAAAGAACAACTGCTTTGACTGCTCAAAGCAGAAAATTACTTGTTACACTGTGCAAAATTTGCAGCCTACTTTTTTTTTTTTCTTTTATGAACCTTTCATGAGATTTTAAAAGGGTGATGGATTTTTTTTTTTTTTGGAAAATAGGTTTGTGCTGGTGGCTATGGACCCTACTAAATACAGAACTGATTATTTATACTACCAAATGGCAAACATGCATTTTCTGCACTTGTAAAATATTTTATTTGTTATGTAATATATGGAAATGGGCCATTTTGTGCATCATCTATGGTGACTAATAGAATTAATAGAATGCGCATTGTTGTGTAGTTATAAACTGGTAATGTCCTACAGCACACAAATATATTACCAGTGAAAAAAGTGATAAAAATTCCTGATGTGCTCCATATTTTTCATTTCCATTTTTTGTGCTTATTTAAGTTTTGTATGAAAAATTTATATGAAAATGTGCATTAAAAAATATGCTGCTGGAAGTTGCAGGCAGTCACTAGATAAAAAGAGGGTGATGCACCAAAAACCTCTTTGTGATTGTTTTGGTTGATAGCAGTCACCCATAATTTGCATGGAAGACAAAGACTTGTCTGCAAACACTTGCTAACTCCTTGCCAAAAAGTTGCCAACCAGAAACAGAGAACATTTGCATTCGAAGTAAATGTTGCACCTCAATGCTGCAGGAATGCAAATGTCTCAATTGCTGGTTTCTGTTTTCACAGTTTCGCTACAGCTCAGAAAGTAGTTAGCGGTGTTTGGAGACAAGCGTTTGCCTTCTATACAAACTATACAATCTGCTAATGACTGAAGCAATTGCAAGGAAGTTTTCAGTGTAGCACCATATACCTCTTTGCAACCGATTGCACCTAACAACATCAAGCAAGCTCCAGGTACCATTTGCCAATCAGTCAGGGAATACACATTTTTCCTTTTTCCTTGTGATGGTGGCTACCAGATGGTTGCCAACCAGTCTCTTGACCTGTGTGAATGCAGCTTAAGACGAAAAAGAAAAAACACAAAAAATGCTGGAACAAATGTTCTAGGAAAGGCTTTCACCTTGGTATATCCCAAGAGTTCAGTAGCTTTTGGAATCTTGCTATTGTAAGAACTCAGTAGCTCTTGGGATACACTGCAATCAAAGTTCAACTGAACTGAACTCTGACCGCTGCCCATTATGACTGGATGGACAGACAAGAAAGTGTCCAACGTGCATGATGACATTCCACTGAAAGTTGTGAAATCACTGCGTATTTTGCTCTGTTGTGATTGGCTTCCTCAAATACTGCACTGGGCAGAGCAATGCATGCCACGCCCTGCGTGAAAGTTGCTTTTTAGATTATAAAATAATCAACATTTTGTTTCTATGTGACACATTGCATTGAGACATTTTTGGTTTATTTTTACTTTTTCTTTATTCATGGCTTGTTTTACATCAGCATCCTATCACTGCCTGTTTTATAACAGTTCATGTTCTGTGTTCACAAATGTTTAATTTTGTATGAGTTGTTTCTACAGTTAATGTGTCCAGACTTCAGTCACAATCTTAACTAACTAGCGGGTGAGTGCATGTAAGATAAAAGGAAAGCAAAAGATGTTGGCTAAAGTCGATATGGCTCCTCTCCCTGTCGTGGTGTAAAAGTGGATGTTCATCCCGTGAATACAGATGGCATTACACAAGCAATCCTCTAAATAGCTGAGACAAGCTAACATGCTGGTGTCTGAAATGGCCTTTATCTATCTGCAGTGCCTTTGCAATGCCAAACACCTTTGTTAATCTCAGAGCCAAGAGCCTAAGCTGAAGTTCAGAAGACATTTCATATAACCTTTTACATGCGCTTAGTTCTTCAGTAAATGTGTCACATTGGTTCGCCTATTAGCTGTGATGTCAGTGGGACAAGCAGTAACTTGTGTAGAAAATTGGAGAAACTCTTTGAAGCTGCCAGGAGGTAGTCTGTAACAATCAATGCCTAATGGAAAATATTGCTTGAACACACAATCATCCTAATAAAATTGAATTTTGGTCTACTGTCTTTCCTCTGGTCCCGTCCCTCGTGCTTTGGTGGTAGACCGGCCTGAACTTGTGACAATTAACCTTGAACACCGTGGGGAAAAGCAGAGGGAAGAGCCCACAAGATTTTCAATAATTGAATTATCCTTCGTATTGCACATCTTTAAGTCCACTGCCACATCCTCTGCCTATGATAGATTAGGTCTTTGTTGTGCAAAATCCAATTCACTGTATCTTACAACATCTCTATCTTGCAATTCAGACACTGGGTCTGTACAGAGATGCATATGAATATGCTGCTAATCTATAATTTAATAAGTCTGACATATTAAGTGAGATGTTATCTATCGCACAATTGGTTTTCGACCTTTTTTTCATGTAACGTACCCACGCTATCCTCCATGTTTACATGTGTTTTAACTGAACAAATTTTAACCTGGATGTGCGCTACTTTCAGTTTACTTATTCTGTGGTCGAGGTCTTTTCCCACCTCTCTTAACAGCTTTTCATTTCAGGACTTTTGGACTGGTGAACCCATTTATCCATCATGTTCAGCTGACAATTTGCTTTGTACTGTTAGCTAACAATTCAACTGTCATTCATACTTTTGGCAAGCACAGCAAACTAGCAAATTTGTAATTTTTCAAAGTTATTTACTTTACTTAATTTTCAGCTATTCATCATTATGACTATCTGAAAATTTGTTTATTTTCTATACTATAATCTAATAATATCACTAATTATTAGGAGTTAATTCTGCAGTTTCTTCACTTTTGGCTCTCTGTTAACTTTTCCGCTCAAACTTGTTCAGATCAACTCAGTCCTTTAATTATCTTTCCAGCGAATTCCCCAGCTACTGAAGCAGTAGCTCCTGGGAGTACCCTTATCCTTGTTGGAAATCACTGAATCATTCCACTACATGATGCAGAAAAGGCAACCGCACAGGCAACATATGTCTTGTTTGATTAAAGTCTGTAACTTGAGAGTCAGGGATAAAGACAGGTGCAAATTGGTTTGAGACTTATTACACATCATTGCAAAAAAGAAAATGGCAAAAAAAAAGACATAAAAGAATATAGTTTCAAATAGAGCTGCATTTGCATCATATACTGTATTGGAATGACAAAAAACACCTTTGTTACTGAGAGAACCAGAGCTAGTATTTGATCTAGCTCACAAAGCCAGATTCCATCTTGCAGTCTTAGCTTTTGCTGAAAGATTTAAGACTGAAAAACACGTAACTGAGCCTAACCAAGAAGAGGTGGGAAAGTGAGAGGAGAGAAAAACAAACTGGAGCACACAGGCTATAGCACAAACAGAGCAACGCTAATGTCTTTCTGTAAAATGTGTCAAAATTGACAAAGGCAATGAGCAAATTAATGCATCAACCGTCAGATATGCTGCAAAATTCTGTTTGCATAATGATGTGATTCAAGGCATCTCAAAACTGGACAGAGTTAGAGCCGCTTTTTGTCTGGTAACTGATTATTGAAATGATGCTTCCTTATTAAAAGTCTTTTTTTTTTTAACTTCTCTTGCTCTTTTTATTTGTAAAAAATATTGAATACCTTCTCTGAAGTTAATACAGTGCAATTACAGCGTACCCTTTCTCTGTTGCCTGGCACGGTTCCTTTTATGAACTTCACACTGACAGGTTGAGGTAATAAACTTAAATTTATGAATTAAACCATGATGTGTGTCTGTAAAGATAAAGGACCACCAGAAAAGTAAGGTGCAAGTATGTAGGCTATCAAATATATTTTCTGGATATGGATCAGATAAAACTGATCTCAAATATTTAAGAGTAGTGATCTCAGGACTTTGTGCCTGCGGGGTAACAGTGGGGCCTTTTTGTCCACCCACCTCAGACTGATCCAGAAACAGACCTTGATGGATAATTTTCAAGCTCCAGAACAGCTGCAATGATTTTCGAGTGTAAAATCCAAAAGCAAAGAGCAATGACTGCCTGGTGAGTGTTACGCTCATTCATTCAGGTTAAGAAGTGTGTTTGCTCAGTCAGATGTCAGAAGGGTTCGTGATGATGTGTAGGTGAAGGAGAAGAAACATGCCAATCATTCACTGAACAACCTTCTTGGGAAAACACTTATCTCGAGCTAATGCCTATTGATCACCATGAGCATGATAAAATTGTCGGGCATGCTGACATGGATCTACCCTTAGGAAAACAAACTATACAACACACACACACACACACACACACACAAATGCTTAAGGCTGACCTGAAGCCCAGTTCCTGTTGTGACTCTGGTGCTATTTTGGCAGCTGCAGGTCTTGTATCATGTTTGAACAGGAGAATTGTGAGGAATGACGACATGAGGCAGAACCATTTCTAATGTCAAATTTAGTGCTGAATGAATAAAATATAGCGCTTAAGATGTGAAAGTATATAAAGTGCTCTTAAGGCATCATTTCTGCTCTCTATCAATACGATTTAGATCTATAATCACTACTGACCTAATTTATGTACAGAAGGGTCTTTTAAAATAGATTTAAGGCACGCAAACCAACTGAGTTGTGATCTTGACCTTTAGTTTGGGGATCTGCTCTGGAATAGACAGGGACCCACTGTGGTGTGAAATGCTCTGATCACCTAATGGGCAAAATCTGCTATAAATCCACACCATTACAGTAATAGACTAACTGGACTGTAATCACAAAAATGACTGTAGGTTCCCATTTAGCTGATGCAAATCAGTGGCTTTTTAATTTGATTGTCAAGTCAAATGCAATTTCTATCAACAATGAGCAGACTGTATTTATTAGAGAACAGGAATAATTTTTTTTTTGTCATATGGGATGTACGCATTTTTTATTCTTTCTCTTGACCTTGTAAAATAGCTCTTGGTAAGAAATTAACACTGATACTATTTACACTGCATCCTCTTCTAACAGTAGACTTTAGTGATGTGATTGTTATTAAGTTTTCAAGTTTAACAAGGTTTTGTTTTATCCGCACACACACACACACACACACACACACACACACACACCACACACCCACACACACCCACACACACACACATATACACACGGGGGCGTGTGCACATATACCAGTTACACATGTACAGGTGTCTCATGGGGCCTCCTTGCAGTGCTGCACTTTCCTCTGGATATGCTCAAACAGAATATACGAGCTCAAGGGGCTTGGAAGAGGGCCAGGCTCGTCTCCTCGATTTTGGGTCATAAATGCGGCCTCTGCCCAAGGACTGCAGGGCCTTTTAAAACAGGGCTCAGCTTGATTGGACACACTTCTGTTGCTTCCTCCCAACTGCTTGCAAGCCAGCTGATCAGAGAAGCAGAACAAAGCTGGTCTCTTACAAGCCAGTCCGCTCTCAACCTCTCGTACAGTAAACAGGATATATTTTTCCTTAAAAGAAAAGAGTGTCTTTGCTTCGCTAGTGCTAGTAGACAGTGGAAACTGCTGTCTGTAAAGATGGCAGCCTGGAATTTTGTACTACAATAAATATAACCTCTGGGCTATGTTCAGCTCATTTCAGCACGGAGCCCAGCACCAGGATCAGCAAGGGAAAGAAGTAAAATTTAAAACGATGCATTGGGTCAGGATAAGGTGGAAGAAGTTCAAGTGAGAGCATTCTGCACACGGCCTTGCTCACACTGGTGTTTTGAACGTCTAATTTGTCCATGAATATTACAACATGCACCATTTGGCTCATGAATATGAAATAGATGGAACCACAAGCTCTCCCCATAATCAACAGTCGACACACACATAGTCCGTCGTCAGCTCTCAAGCTCTGTGGCAGCATTTTCTCCACTGCATTTAGCCAATCACGGCGGATCACAGCTATAGCAGAATGTTAGTGCTGGTACAAACTGTCCGTGAATAACGTGTGAACACAGCATCTATTGTCGCCAGGGATATTTTAGTGGATCGCGAGCACTCTCCCCTCTCCTTTTGTCTCTGCCTTCTCTCCGTCTCTTCTGCACGCACAGACAAGTGGTATTTGCAGTGTGACAGTCCCAATTCCTTACCACCAACTTTGATGATCACGGAGCAAAAAATATGATCATAATGTTTTATTTACTGCTGTTGGATAAACAGTGAGCTCACTGGCGAAACAACACTGAAACATGATGCAGAGCTGAAATGCTAATGCACCAACAATCCCTGCCCATCCGTTTACCCCGCCTTAAGCCGGATGGCTGTGCTCCAATATGGCCATATGCCCCTTAGCCTAGCTGCTCTACGCTATATTAAATGGCTCATGATACATAGTCTACATATCATCGCTACCCAAGAATCACGAAGGGGGGATACTGATAGAGTTATTGCTGCTTGTCTGGCTCATAGCAGCATAGTTACTGTGAAGTAAATTGCACACTAGTTTTAGTGGAGCGTTTCTGTCATTTTAAATTCATGCATTGATGAATTGCTTCTGTGATAAACTTAACAAAACAATATTGGATTGTGGAAATTACCCAATGCAAATTTAAGAGACCAAAGGTATTTTTTTTCTATTGCTTATTTAATCTGACAAACATTGTGAAAATTCAATTTACAACCATATGTTCCTATGAAATGCACTGAAAACTTAAACTGAAAAGCAGACTCCTTTTGCGTCTTTGACAGAAACACAAGGTACTGGAACAAATCGGCCTAGGTGTACATTCCTTCTAGTCAATAATTGAGTAACAGCGATTTACAGCTTATTTGATGGACTCCCTTTGGGTTTTAGAAAAACAAAAATATATGCTGGAAAATAACTTTCAAAAAAATCCTAAAATTATGGTTGAGAAGTAATCTATATAGCGAAACATGATCAGACATTTTCAAACCTAATATGACGATCTAATTTTTGATGCCAGAATAGAAATTCAGGACATGCGATATTTTTACCGCCAAGCATCACCTTGTTGTATCCTTAATAGAAAAGTGAGGTCTTTGTGCCAGTGCTTGACAAGCCTAGCCCTCTTTGTATGCTGTCACTGAGGACAGAGACGCAAATAAAATACTAATTCTGAAGCCTGATGAGAAACACAAACAGTGTGTGTGTGTGTTTCTGTATGGCACAAAGAAGCATTTTTATCCAATCAGATTAGAGGACTTCCATCCATCCACCAATTTTCTTAACCGCTTATCCAGTTCAGGGTCATGGGGAGGGGGATTGGAACTGATCCCGGTCTTTATATCGCAGGGCTAAGAGGACTCCTTAAGTAAAATAACATGCAAAACATGTGGTAGGTAGTGTAGTCAAGCAGCGCCTTGTTCTTTAACAAAATTAATTGGTCCACATTGTTGATCATTTTTTTTATAACCGAGGTGTGAATGAGATAAAGACTTAGATCTCCACCTCAGTTCATGTCACTGTTTCCAGCATGGATAATTAAAATCCATGCAGCAGGAACTACTTCCGTGAGCTTGCAGTGTTTTCTTTTCTTTTTTTTTGCTTCAACTGTGTAACACAGACTTGCAATGACAGAAACACAACTGAGAAGCACTTACAAGTAAATTCTTGGCAATGTATCCAAAAAGTTCATAGGTTTTAATTTTATCTGTCATGCATTCTATTAGAACTGTGTTAAATGCAGAGCTATGGTTAAGGGAGACAGTTTTTTACATCCACATAATCAAGTTAGGGGTAAAATCTCACGCAGAACCACACATGTAGCCTATCTGTTAAAATGCCCTAGTGGATATGCTTTCTTGTGGCTAGTATGGAGTTGATTGTGAATGGTGATGACTTCCTTCACTAATTTCAGGTTTGTTGGGGGTTTTTGAGCGGCCAGCAATTAATACATTTTTGAGATTTTTTTGGACAGGACACACCACCTCTTTCATTGGAGGCGGTGTGTCCAGTGGGTCATCATTTTTACAGAAGACATTTTTAACAAGATATCAATCAGCATCTTCAGCACTCGGCTCATCTGACTGCCAAACTCTGCACATTCCTCACATTTCAGATGACAAAATCAAGCATTCACGTGACTCCTTGTTAAGGTGATTGCTTTGAATTGATCAGCACTGTCACTTTAAGCAGACCAGCATGACAGTTGTAAAACTTAGGTACTTCCCAAACACAATGTAGAAGTAATACGTAATGAAGTTCTTTTAACAGTTATATGCTTCTCATTGTGTGGGAAGTACCTAAGTTTACAACTGTCATGCTGGTCTGCTTAAAGTGACAGTGCTGATCAATTCAAAGCAATCACCTTAACAAGGAGTCACGTGAATGCTTGATTTTGTCATCTGAAATGTGAGGAATGTGCAGAGTTTGGCAGTCAGATTAGCCGAGTGCTGAAGATGCTGATTGATATCTTGTTAAAAATGTCTTCTGTAAAAATGATGACCCACTGGACACACCGCCTCCAATGAAAGAGGTGGTGTGTCCTGTCCAAAAAAATCTCAAAAATGTATTAATTGCTGGCCGCTCAAAAACCCCCAACAAACCTGAAATTAGTGAAGGAAGTCATCACCATTCACAATCAACTCCATACTAGCCACAAGAAAGCATATCCACTAGGGCATTTTAACAGATAGGCTACATGTGTGGTTCTGCGTGAGATTTTACCCCTAACTTGATTATGTGGATGTAAAAAACTGTCTCCCTTAACCATAGCTCTGCATTTAACACAGTTCTAATAGAATGCATGACAGATAAAATTAAAACCTATGAACTTTTTGGATACATTGCCAAGAATTTACTTGTAAGTGCTTCTCAGTTGTGTTTCTGTCATTGCAAGTCTGTGTTACACAGTTGAAGCAAAAAAAGAAAAGAAAACACTGCAAGCTCACGGAAGTAGTTCCTGCTGCATGGATTTTAATTATCCATGCTGGAAACAGTGACATGAACTGAGGTGGAGATCTAAGTCTTTATCTCATTCACACCTCGGTTATAAAAAAAATGATCAACAATGTGGACCAATTAATTTTGTTAAAGAACAAGGCGCTGCTTGACTACACTACCTACCACATGTTTTGCATGTTATTTTACTTAAGGAGTCCTCTTAGCCCTGCGATATAAAGACCGGGATCAGTTCCAATCCCCCTCCCCATGACCCTGAACTGGATAAGCGGTTAAGAAAATTGGTGGATGGATGGAAGTCCTCTAATCTGATTGGATAAAAATGCTTCTTTGTGCCATACAGAAACACACACACACACTGTTTGTGTTTCTCATCAGGCTTCAGAATTAGTATTTTATTTGCGTCTCTGTCCTCAGTGACAGCATACAAAGAGGGCTAGGCTTGTCAAGCACTGGCACAAAGACCTCACTTTTCTATTAAGGATACAACAAGGTGATGCTTGGCGGTAAAAACATCGCATGTGCCTGAATTTCTATTCTGGCCATCAAAAATTAGATCATCATATTAGGTTTGAAAATGTCTGATCATGTTTCGCTATATAGATTACTTCTCAACCATAATTTTAGGATTTTTTTGAAAGTTATTTTCCAGCATATATTTTTGTTTTTCTAAAACCCAAAGGGAGTCCATCAAATAAGCTGTAAATCGCTGTTACTCAATTATTGACTAGAAGGAATGTACACCTAGGCCGATTTGTTCCAGTACCTTGTGTTTCTGTCAAAGACGCAAAAGGAGTCTGCTTTTCAGTTTAAGTTTTCAGTGCATTTCATAGGAACATATGGTTGTAAATTGAATTTTCACAATGTTTGTCAGATTAAATAAGCAATAGAAAAAAAATACCTTTTGGTCTCTTTAAATTTGCATTGGGTAATTTCCACAATCCAATATTGTTTTGTTAAGTTTATCACAGAAGCAATTCATCAATGCATGAATTTAAAATGACAGAAACGCTCCACTAAAACTAGTGTGCAATTTACTTCACAGTAACTATGCTGCTATGAGCCAGACAAGCAGCAATAACTCTATCAGTATCCCCCCTTCGTGATTCTTGGGTAGCGATGATATGTAGACTATGTATCATGAGCCATTTAATATAGCGTAGAGCAGCTAGGCTAAGGGGCATATGGCCATATTGGAGCACAGCCATCCGGCTTAAGGCGGGGTAAACGGATGGGCAGGGATTGTTGGTGCATTAGCATTTCAGCTCTGCATCATGTTTCAGTGTTGTTTCGCCAGTGAGCTCACTGTTTATCCAACAGCAGTAAATAAAACATTATGATCATATTTTTTGCTCCGTGATCATCAAAGTTGGTGGTAAGGAATTGGGACTGTCACACTGCAAATACCACTTGTCTGTGCGTGCAGAAGAGACGGAGAGAAGGCAGAGACAAAAGGAGAGGGGAGAGTGCTCGCGATCCACTAAAATATCCCTGGCGACAATAGATGCTGTGTTCACACGTTATTCACGGACAGTTTGTACCAGCACTAACATTCTGCTATAGCTGTGATCCGCCGTGATTGGCTAAATGCAGTGGAGAAAATGCTGCCACAGAGCTTGAGAGCTGACGACGGACTATGTGTGTGTCGACTGTTGATTATGGGGAGAGCTTGTGGTTCCATCTATTTCATATTCATGAGCCAAATGGTGCATGTTGTAATATTCATGGACAAATTAGACGTTCAAAACACCAGTGTGAGCAAGGCCGTGTGCAGAATGCTCTCACTTGAACTTCTTCCACCTTATCCTGACCCAATGCATCGTTTTAAATTTTACTTCTTTCCCTTGCTGATCCTGGTGCTGGGCTCCGTGCTGAAATGAGCTGAACATAGCCCAGAGGTTATATTTATTGTAGTACAAAATTCCAGGCTGCCATCTTTACAGACAGCAGTTTCCACTGTCTACTAGCACTAGCGAAGCAAAGACACTCTTTTCTTTTAAGGAAAAATATACTCCTGTTTACTGTACGAGAGGTTGAGAGCGGGACTGGCTTGTAAGAGACCAGCTTTGTTCTGCTTCTCTGATCAGCTGGCTTGCAAGCAGTTGGGAGGAAGCAACAGAAGTGTGTCCAATCAAGCTGAGCCCTGTTTTAAAAGGCCCTGCAGTCCTTGGGCAGAGGCCGCATTTATGACCCAAAATCGAGGAGACGAGCCTGGCCCTCTTCCAAGCCCCTTGAGCTCGTATATTCTGTTTGAGCATATCCAGAGGAAAGTGCAGCACTGCAAGGAGGCCCCATGAGACACCTGTACATGTGTAACTGGTATATGTGCACACGCCCCCGTGTGTATATGTGTGTGTGTGTGTGTGTGTGTGGGTGTGTGTGGGTGTGTGTGTGTGTGTGTGTGTGTGTGTGTGTGTGGGTGCGGATAAAACAAAACTCTTGTTAAACTTGAAAACTTAATAACAATCACATCACTAAAGTCTACTGTTAGAAGAGGATGCAGTGTAAATAGTATCAGTGTTAATTTCTTACCAAGAGCTATTTTACAAGGTCAAGAGAAAGAATGAAAAATGCGTTACATCCCATATGACAAAAAAAAAATTATTCCTGTTCTCTAATAAATACAGTCTGCTCATTGTTGATAGAAATTGGCATTTGACTTGACAATCAAATTAAAAAGCCACTGATTTGCATCAGCTAAATGGGAACCTACAGTCATTTTTGTGATTACAGTCCAGTTAGTCTATTACTGTAATGGTGTGGATTTATAGCAGATTTTGCCCATTAGGTGATCAGAGCATTTCACACCACAGTGGGTCCCAGTCTATTCCAGAGCAGATCCCCAAACTAAAGGTCAAGATCACAACTCAGTTGGTTTGCGTGCCTTAAATCTATTTTAAAAGACCCTTCTGTACATAAATTAGGTCAGTAGTGATTATAGATCTAAATCGTATTGATAGAGAGCAGAAATGATGCCTTAAGAGCACTTTATATACTTTCACATCTTAAGCGCTATATTTTATTCATTCAGCACTAAATTTGACATTAGAAATGGTTCTGCCTCATGTCGTCATTCCTCACAATTCTCCTGTTCAAACATGATACAAGACCTGCAGCTGCCAAAATAGCACCAGAGTCACAACAGGAATGGGCTTCAGGTCAGCCTTAAGCATTTGTGTGTGTGTGTGTGTGTGTGTGTTGTATAGTTTGTTTTCCTAAGGGTAGATCCATGTCAGCATGCCCGACAATTTTATCATGTCTCATGGTGATCAATAGGCATTAGCTCGAGATAAGTGTTTTCCCAAGAAGGTTGTTCAGTGAATGATTGGCATGTTTCTTCTCCTTCACCTACACATCATCACGAACCCTTCTACATCTGACTGAGCAAACACACTTCTTAACCTGAATGAATGAGCGTAACACTCACCAGGCAGTCATTGCTCTTTGCTTTTGGATTTTACACTCGAAAATCATTGCAGCTGTTCTGGAGCTTGAAAATTATCCATCAAGGTCTGTTTCTGGATCAGTCTGAGGTGGGTGGACAAAAAGGCCCCACTGTTACCCCGCAGGCACAAAGTCCTGAGATCACTACTCTTAAATATTTGAGATCAGTTTTATCTGATCCATATCCAGAAAATATATTTGATAGCCTACATACTTGCACCTTACTTTTCTGGTGGTCCTTTATCTTTACAGACACACATCATGGTTTAATTCATAAATTTAAGTTTATTACCTCAACCTGTCAGTGTGAAGTTCATAAAAGGAACCGTGCCAGGCAACAGAGAAAGGGTACGCTGTAATTGCACTGTATTAACTTCAGAGAAGGTATTCAATATTTTTACAAATAAAAAGAGCAAGAGAGTAAAAAAAAAAAGACTTTTAATAAGGAAGCATCATTTCAATAATCAGTTACCAGACAAAAAGCGGCTCTAACTCTGTCCAGTTTTGAGATGCCTTGAATCACATCATTATGCAAACAGAATTTTGCAGCATATCTGACGGTTGATGCATTAATTTGCTCATTGCCTTTGTCAATTTTGACACATTTTACAGAAAGACATTAGCGTTGCTCTGTTTGTGCTATAGCCTGTGTGCTCCAGTTTGTTTTTCTCTCCTCTCACTTTCCCACCTCTTCTTGGTTAGGCTGAGTTACGTGTTTTTCAGTCTTAAATCTTTCAGCAAAAGCTAAGACTGCAAGATGGAATCTGGCTTTGTGGAGTTAGATCAAATACTAGCTCTGGTTCTCTCAGTAACAAAGGTGTTTTTTGTCATTCCAAATACAGTATATGATGCAAATGCAGCTCTATTTGAAACTATATTCTTTTATGTCTTTTTTTTTTTGCCATTTTCTTTTTGCAATGATGTGTAATAAGTCTCAAACCAATTTGCACCTGTCTTTATCCCTGACTCTCAAGTTACAGACTTTAATCAAACAAGCATATGTTGCCTGTGCGGTTGCCTTTTCTGCATCATGTAGTGGAATAATTCAGTGATTTCCAACAAGGGGTAAAGGTATCCCAGGAGCTACTGCTTCAGTAGCTGGGGAATTCGTGGAAAGATAATTAAAGGACTGAGTTGATCTGAACAAGTTTGAGCGGAAAAGTTAACAGAGAGCCAAAAGTGAAGAAACTGCAGAATTAACTCCTAATAATTAGTGATATTATTAGATTATAGTATAGAAAATAAACAAATTTTCAGATAGTCATAATGATGAATAGCTGAAAATTAAGTAAAGTAAATAACTTTGAAAAATTACAAATTTGCTAGTTTGCTGTGCTTGCCAAAAGTATGAATGACAGTTGAATTGTTAGCTAACAGTACAAAGCAAATTGTCAGCTGAACATGATGGATAAATGGGTTCACCAGTCCAAAAGTCCTGAAATGAAAAGCTGTTAAGAGAGGTGGGAAAAGACCTCGACCACAGAATAAGTAAACTGAAAGTAGCGCACATCCAGGTTAAAATTTGTTCAGTTAAAACACATGTGAACATGGAGGATAGCGTGGGTACGTTACATGAAAAAAAGGTCGAAAACCAATTGTGCGATAGATAACATCTCACTTAATATGTCAGACTTATTAAATTATAGATTAGCAGCATATTCATATGCATCTCTGTACAGACCCAGTGTCTGAATTGCAAGATAGAGATGTTGTAAGATACAGTGAATTGGATTTTGCACAACAAAGACCTAATCTATCATAGGCAGAGGATGTGGCAGTGGACTTAAAGATGTGCAATACGAAGGATAATTCAATTATTGAAAATCTTGTGGGCTCTTCCCTCTGCTTTTCCCCACGGTGTTCAAGGTTAATTGTCACAAGTTCAGGCCGGTCTACCACCAAAGCACGAGGGACGGGACCAGAGGAAAGACAGTAGACCAAAATTCAATTTTATTAGGATGATTGTGTGTTCAAGCAATATTTTCCATTAGGCATTGATTGTTACAGACTACCTCCTGGCAGCTTCAAAGAGTTTCTCCAATTTTCTACACAAGTTACTGCTTGTCCCACTGACATCACAGCTAATAGGCGAACCAATGTGACACATTTACTGAAGAACTAAGCGCATGTAAAAGGTTATATGAAATGTCTTCTGAACTTCAGCTTAGGCTCTTGGCTCTGAGATTAACAAAGGTGTTTGGCATTGCAAAGGCACTGCAGATAGATAAAGGCCATTTCAGACACCAGCATGTTAGCTTGTCTCAGCTATTTAGAGGATTGCTTGTGTAATGCCATCTGTATTCACGGGATGAACATCCACTTTTACACCACGACAGGGAGAGGAGCCATATCGACTTTAGCCAACATCTTTTGCTTTCCTTTTATCTTACATGCACTCACCCGCTAGTTAGTTAAGATTGTGACTGAAGTCTGGACACATTAACTGTAGAAACAACTCATACAAAATTAAACATTTGTGAACACAGAACATGAACTGTTATAAAACAGGCAGTGATAGGATGCTGATGTAAAACAAGCCATGAATAAAGAAAAAGTAAAAATAAACCAAAAATGTCTCAATGCAATGTGTCACATAGAAACAAAATGTTGATTATTTTATAATCTAAAAAGCAACTTTCACGCAGGGCGTGGCATGCATTGCTGTGCCCAGTGCAGTATTTGAGGAAGCCAATCACAACAGAGCAAAATACGCAGTGATTTCACAACTTTCAGTGGAATGTCATCATGCACGTTGGACACTTTCTTGTCTGTCCATCCAGTCATAATGGGCAGCGGTCAGAGTTCAGTTCAGTTGAACTTTGATTGCAGTGTATCCCAAGAGCTACTGAGTTCTTACAATAGCAAGATTCCAAAAGCTACTGAACTCTTGGGATATACCAAGGTGAAAGCCTTTCCTAGAACATTTGTTCCAGCATTTTTTGTGTTTTTTCTTTTCGTCTTAAGCTGCATTCACACAGGTCAAGAGACTGGTTGGCAACCATCTGGTAGCCACCATCACAAGGAAAAAGGAAAAATGTGTATTCCCTGACTGATTGGCAAATGGTACCTGGAGCTTGCTTGATGTTGTTAGGTGCAATCGGTTGCAAAGAGGTATATGGTGCTACACTGAAAACTTCCTTGCAATTGCTTCAGTCATTAGCAGATTGTATAGTTTGTATAGAAGGCAAACGCTTGTCTCCAAACACCGCTAACTACTTTCTGAGCTGTAGCGAAACTGTGAAAACAGAAACCAGCAATTGAGACATTTGCATTCCTGCAGCATTGAGGTGCAACATTTACTTCGAATGCAAATGTTCTCTGTTTCTGGTTGGCAACTTTTTGGCAAGGAGTTAGCAAGTGTTTGCAGACAAGTCTTTGTCTTCCATGCAAATTATGGGTGACTGCTATCAACCAAAACAATCACAAAGAGGTTTTTGGTGCATCACCCTCTTTTTATCTAGTGACTGCCTGCAACTTCCAGCAGCATATTTTTTAATGCACATTTTCATATAAATTTTTCATACAAAACTTAAATAAGCACAAAAAATGGAAATGAAAAATATGGAGCACATCAGGAATTTTTATCACTTTTTTCACTGGTAATATATTTGTGTGCTGTAGGACATTACCAGTTTATAACTACACAACAATGCGCATTCTATTAATTCTATTAGTCACCATAGATGATGCACAAAATGGCCCATTTCCATATATTACATAACAAATAAAATATTTTACAAGTGCAGAAAATGCATGTTTGCCATTTGGTAGTATAAATAATCAGTTCTGTATTTAGTAGGGTCCATAGCCACCAGCACAAACCTATTTTCCAAAAAAAAAAAAAAAATCCATCACCCTTTTAAAATCTCATGAAAGGTTCATAAAAGAAAAAAAAAAAGTAGGCTGCAAATTTTGCACAGTGTAACAAGTAATTTTCTGCTTTGAGCAGTCAAAGCAGTTGTTCTTTGCTCATATTAGCAGCTTTTTGTTAGCCGGAGTTAGTGGGGTTGTCAGAAACTTGGGATAGCCATTAAGCATCATATTACCCCCCCCTCTCCCCACAGCAATAGTCTTAAAATAGAAAAAAAAAACATGTACAGCAAAAGAAGAGCAATTGTGTTTTGGGGGTTTTATTGACAGCACACTGGAAATGCTGTATCACATCACTAAAAGGCTCTGACCATTAGATTTGTACAGATCCTACCAGTTTTTGTGATTTTATCTTGACCTTCTCTATTATCATGTCATCAGATACACGATGAAGACATTCCGTGTGGCAGTCAGATCCTTGCTCCAGGACAATTTGTAAAGAGCAGAATTGAGCAGTTTTTGAAAGTGCATATCCACGTACACAGTGCAAACAAATAAAGGTCTGCTGTGTCTCTGCTGCTTGTCAGGTCGAGTGGTGGTGGTGATGACACTAATGACAACGGTGAAGGTTGGAAGCTGCTCAGGATCTAAGAAAGATGTGACACCTGTCATCACTGTAATAGTGAAATAGTGTGGTCCATGATACAAATTCATGATGCCGCCATACACAAACTGTTGTTATCGATGCTAAATTGTTTCTGAAACACTTTATATGTCTAAATGTGATGAGATTTTTTTTTCTCCCCCATTTTTTTTGGCAGCAGCTTTTGGTGGTGATAAATGATCATGGCTTTGTCCACAAAAAAAAAAAAAAGAGACCAGCCAGGTTTGTTCCTCAATGCCCTCAATGTCTCATTCTCAAGTGCTTTTCATCGATGAAACTCAATATGAGCACATCCACTTTTGGCTTGCACACAGTCATTCCCATGTTTAGAAATTCATGTATCCCTATCCTTAGCCTTTGTCATGTTGCCATTGGTGCTCGGTCTTTCTGCTTATTCCAAACAAGCAGCGGTTCCCCATCTAAGGGAAGGAGAAGCTTGATTTTTTTTTGTTGTGCTGAACTGTTTCTATTTTGTGTTTTTACAAGACCTATAGGATACTGACTGCAGTTCCATGGACATTTTTCTTTTTCTTTTCTTTCAATCTGATTTATTATTTCAGGTGAACCTGGGATATGATTAAAGGTTGTCTACTGTTTACATGCATAGATAGAGATGTATTTCAGCAGAAACATGGGGTGTGCAAAATTGATGAACATGTCCTGGGTTTATCTTCTTATCTCTGTCTGATCAACTCCCTGAAGATATCTATCCTGAAGAGATCTATGAAGATATCCATCTATTGAGTGTGGTATTTGTCGCTGTCATGTCACTCTTAATTTGACAAGAATTTGTATTTTAAACTCAACAGAGGAGCAGTTTAGATAAGAAGCTACTATTACTGGTAAAGGGCAGAAACATACCTCCCTCCCAGCATGCAGATTTGAGGCCCAGAGCATTCTTATTCTGAGTGAGGTGTTCTTTTGGAGCATTTTTAGTGTGTTTGAGTTTTTTAAAGTGATTAGAAAAAAATTATTTGGGCATATAGCCACTAAGTACTAAGTGCTTTGAACACCAAATGGAAAATTTTCATGACCCGGATATACGATGAATCACTAATGTATGCATAAAGTATCAGAAAACAACAGACACTTATATTTGGTTCTGATGTCTTCTAAGCAGTGTTGGGGTCAAACGAAATACTACATTACACACATTCCTCTTTCCTTTTTTACTTCCCATAGAAAGTAATTTGTTACATATTACTTTTGTGTTACTCTGCACCATCACTGGTGTAATTGCCAGTTAACAGTATAACACTGTACTCTTCATATGCCCACATAGCTGCATAAATCCCTGTCCTGATAAGGAGCACAGACAGAAGACCTTTCTTTTAGTAGCCTGTTTAAGTATTACCTTAAAGCTGACAGCAAACACAGTGAAAAACAGCCACTTCACAGAAATAAAAGAAAAGTTGTTGATTCTGTTGATAGGAGCGAATATGTAACTACTACAGCAGAGATGACTCTCTGCTGTAGTAGTTACAGTACCTGTTGAAAAGAAATTAAGATGTAGCTTTTGCAGTTATATATTTTTCAAAAATGTGGATTATTTCTGGACTGAGCATCACAGTTTGCTCTTTACTGACACATTCTTGTCTCTTCAGGCAATAAATGAACGTGCATGTTGGCACTCCTCCGCAGTTGTAGATGGGTTGGTCAAGCAAATGATCTCCAAGTGTGCACAGATAATTTGTTTCTATCCCACATCATAGAGATAATTGAAGAACTTATCTGGCGCAAGTAACAACACATTTTTGGTTAGTAACTGCAATGTGGGCAGAACATTAAATGACTGCATTACAAACAAATGTAATGTGATTACAGAAATGCATCACACCCAGCGCTGCTGGACAGAAATTCATCAACAATCTTGGAGATGACTCCCATTTAGACTGGATTTGTGTAAAGGCAATCAGTTCTTATGAATGTACACATAAGAACTGTGTAGATAGATAAAAAGAGTTCAGCAATTCATATTTCGATAAGACTTTGGATTGATTTTAATACTCGATCCATCTGGTTTTATAAACGAGGAGCTTGAAATATGCACATGCATACACTTATGCAAGCTTCTCGCAGAAAGATCTTTAAAAGTAGTCAACAGCTAATAATAAGAAAAATAAGCTGGAGGTCATGCCCACTGATCTTAAACACCTGCCAAAAAGACAATTAGTCTTAAGCTTGGAATAAACAGGCACTTCACAGACCCTCGAGTACTGTAGAATTATTTTGACTTCAACCTCTACCACCGCTGTGAGAACGAGGCCAAAACAAGCAACTTTGTTGTTCAAATATAGCTCAAACTTTTTTCTCCCACGCAGACTGAACAGGATGCATGCCCTATTTCAGTCTGCTATTAATTGACATGACATTATTTTGATCTTGTGGCGTTTGCAGAGTTGAAAGAAAAAAACTTTTTTTTTTAATGAAGTTGTGTCTTTTCTAATCAGCCTCGAGAAATCTGGAATTTATAAATCAAATGCAGTAATAGTGATATTCTTCCCTATAATTTATCATAGACATACAAATGTGTTTTCATTTTTTATAAGTACATAATGAGGCACATGTGCATATTTCTATTTCAGATGCATTCTCACCTCAGACAGATGTCACCCTGTGTCCTTAACTGCACTAGGAGAGTCCTGACACCTAGTTGCAGCTTGCACATAAGCATGATTTATAAAACCCTGAAGCACGAGTACTAAAAAACAGCTCTTTTAAATATTGTACATAGAAAACCAGTCTATCATAGTTCTTTCCATTTTGGAGCGGGCTCTGATTTTAATTACTATACATGGTGAATTAGCTAATGAATAATGAATGGATTCCTCACACTAAGTGCTCTGACTGCTAATGTACTTGCGGTTCGCTCACTCTACAACCCCCTCACACACTGCCAATGTTGCTTTCTGATTCTGTCTCTCTCTCTCTTTTTTTTCTAAACCTTCTCCCAAGTCTGATTCACACACACAATTTCTCCCCATCTCTGCTTTTCTCACTCTCACTGAGATTTGATTAGATTTCCTTCTGTAAGGAATTATTTAGTGATGAGAGTAGAGAATGAGAAGGAGAAATGCTCCAGGATAGAGGGAGGCAGATAGTGGTTCTCAGGGGAGTGTGGGAGAAGGAGAAAGGTGCTTCGAGGAAAGAGAGTGAAAAAAGCTCTAGGATTAAGGTGCACTGGAGCTGCAGATATGCAGAGAGAGACCAAGAAAGACAATGTCCTCCATGTGCTCTTACGGTAAGAAAATAACACAAATATATGTCTTCAATTGTAGGAAAATGGATGTAATACTGAGTCATGCAAGCAGGGGATTAAAATTATATATATAAACTGCATTTTATACATTTTCATACTATTCACATGTCTGCATGAGCTGCTTCTAAGTGTTCCAGTTTCTGCATGCAGTCCAAAGGCGTTAGGTCATGTTAGGTGACCTAGAGACTCTAAAGTGCCTGTAGGTGCAAATGTGTTTCTCTGTCTATATGTGTTAGCACTGTGATAGACTGGCAGCCTGTCCATGGTGGTTCTCACCCTCACATGATGGGATACACTTCACCCCCCCCCCTTAGGCACTTAATGCAACAAGTATATGGAAAATGGAGTCATGTTTTGTTTTGTTTTTCCCCTTGTATACCAATATATTCCCAAGTATTTTTAGTTATAAAAAGCTTCTAACACCGAATCAAAGGACTGTTCATAATGGAGACACATAGAAAAGAGAAAGAAGAGTCAATAGTTTGTTTGCGCAAGCAGCTTTTAGTAACACATCGTAACATTTTGTGACAGCTTCATATAATAGCTGCTGGTGTAATGGGTAAGGTGTTGCTGACTGATATCAAAAACAAGGTCTCTGAGTTTTGGTTTTCCATCCTGAAAATAGTTTTGAAACACAGCTGGCAACTGTTTTAGAAAAAAAAAAAGTACACTAACCTACAAAGCAGAACAAAAGCAAGTAATGTGAACTTTCGTTTTAGTGG
Source organism: Pterophyllum scalare (assembly GCA_024447675.2). Classification (NCBI taxonomy): domain Eukaryota; kingdom Metazoa; phylum Chordata; class Actinopteri; order Cichliformes; family Cichlidae; genus Pterophyllum; species Pterophyllum scalare. The sequence continues at coordinate 59,173 of JAMQGT020013158.1, read as the reverse complement.
GAGATAAAAAGAAAAAAACATTACGTGCAGGAGTCGCTAGAGACCAAATTAAACAGCAGGTATCCAGAAGCACAACCCCACAGAATGCTAAAGTTGCTCCAAATCTAGTAAATTAATAGGAAAGCGGCAGTTTTCGAAACAAATTTGTTGTATCAGTTTAGTGTTAACATCTCAGTGCACCTTAGTTATCACATGTTTCAGTCACTTATCAAAAGAGAGAAGGATTTCTAGATGGATTAAGATTGATCTCCTGTTGAATCATTTTACAAAAATCTATTGGTTTATCATAAAGTTTAAACACAATGCATGTTTGAGTATTTGGAGATGCACCATCACACATACACATCAAACACCGACATATTCTTTGTTCTCGGGAAATCTGGTAAAATCATAATGGACTCATTTAATTTTGTAATAATGCAATGCCAGTGGTAAATCAACCCTTAGCTGTCACGTTCTTATCAACTAGTGTCAGTTTTAAAATATAATAAGCGTCAGTCATCAGAGTTATACATTGATATATTTTTTTTCTAGCATCATGAATTATTAAGAGGACAAAGTACGCATTTGTTAACGAATACAAATAGCTCGATGTCAAGTGGCTACATGCCTGATTCAAACAGTCTCACATGAAAGAGTTGAATAACAAGCTACAGTACCTCAGATAAACAATAACTGGCATCACAGTGGCTGGGCAGCTTTGCCTCAGGCTAACTGGGATTAAACATAAATAATATCAAATACATGTAAAGATAACCCAAGGCAATTTTAACTCAGAGTAAGTTTGAGAATACGCATGGTCCATAACTGTTGAGACAATGGACCGTTTAATGTGTGTCTGTACCGTTTTTCAGTTTAACGTCCAAGGTAGAGTGTCATAGTTTCATACATGTTCATGTTAATATTCTTTATGCTGAGCATTAAGTATATTGCAAGCCTAAAGTATCGTGAAGGCATGAAAAGAAGGTAAGAAAATATCAGAGGATCTGAGACGATGTTTCGAGAGTTGCAGTAAAAGTTGTTTTCTCCATAAAATGTCTCCTTGACAGTTTGTGCAAGAATTACATGAGGTGTAAAATACATACATCTGTGTGTATTACAGTACATTCACGGTCTTATTCATTTTCATCTGTAAATACTGTTTTTTGTTTTTAAAGAACTGAATAAGAATCACACTTGTTTGCGATTCTGATATCATATCAGCAGCACAGATACAAAATAGAGAGGAAACAGATACCAAGGACAAACTAAATGGGAAACATGTTTTTGGGGAGATACTAATTTTTGACACAACACCAATTTGTAACAACTTATTAGCATGCCAGCTGAAACTTCTCACCATGAACAAATAATGAAAGAAAAACATGATGGACTGCCATCTGTATGCTGTCAGCACTGGCTACACACAATCAATCAGCCATCAGATGCGAAAACGCTAACACAACCCAACACAACCACTACTAGTCTGTTCAGCGAATGGCTTGGCATAAGAAATATCTTAACATGTCCTCAACCACCTTAAAAAAAAAAAAAAAAAAAGAGGCGGTGGTCTTCAGAATCATTATTATGCAACAATATAAATCCCAAGCCTACCAAGTGACCAAATAAGATTATTTGTCATCCTGTTGGTACATTGGGCCTTTATGCAATACTTTGCGTACAGTCTAGATGCTTTTTTTTTTTTTTTTACAGAATAGTTGACTGCCACTTGAATAACAGCATTTTCCCTGCTTTGATTTCTGTCTGACTGTAAGACGGTCTCCCACCAAGCGCAATGCATTCACTGCTGAATTATCAAAGCAGATTAACAGAGAGGGAAGAAAAGAGAAGGCAGAAGAGGCGAGGAAAAAAAAATCTAAATCATTCCACTGAGAAAATGTCTGCTCTTCAGCTTTCATTTATTGAGTCCAAATATATTGGATGGCGGTTATTTTTAAACAGACCTTAATCCTCTGCTCACCCTTCACTGTGAGGTAGATAATTATAGTAATCTGGTCGAAGGGAATTTAATTTTCAAGCTGAAGATCGTTGCAGTGGGATGGACTAGTTGCTTTATGAAAGGAATTTAGCGTTCTGTAATTTCAGCAGCTAGATGGCTACACATATGCAACATGGAACATTGTTCAGGGCCTACTTTTGCAATCATGATATATTAATTAGCATTAATGATGACAGGTACCCATATATGACCACAAGGCACATGGCAGGTATATACTTTAAGAAAAATCACTGAAAATTACCCATTGTTCTTTTTGTTCTATACAGAGGACCAGATTGCCTTCGAAGTAAGGCAGCCTCATGGCCCTCTCCTAATAGTCACTTAAAAGGAAAATCGAACCTCTGCTGAGCTCCTCTCATGTTGAGAATTTCTTTGAAGAAATTCCAAATAGAAGAGATTTGAGATGGCCCTTCCACTGTTACCACACGGAGAAGTGCTTGCATTGCACATGTACTCGTCCTGCCCTTGAGCAAGTCAATGATTCCCCACAGACTTGCTGCCAGCTCCAGGGGTGCTTTCTGTGAAGATGACCCTATAGTCTGACCTCTCTGGAGGGAGCAAAGTGAAAAGAGAGTTTCACTGCAGGGATCAATAGAAGTATTACACTGTTGTCATTTTATTCAAGTCAGTTAAGCAATTTGGGGAAGAAGGGTTTAGCTTGCCCGTAATCCTTGACCGAGATATGCAAACATCTGCTGTAATTGTTATTTTTTTATGCTGTGGTATGTTTTTAGGTATGTTTTTCTGTAACTGGTACAAGTTTCAATGTGGTAACATAAAAAAATGTGTTCAATATTTGCCACGTTCAGTTCACCGCAAATGTTGGTCATTTCAAGTCTTCTTCATGTTCTTGGCGAATGTATATGTGCGTTCTTCTTCCTGCATTTTTGACTTTCTCTGTAATATTTAATTGTGTAATTATGTGTAAAGAGCCCACTTACAGTCTCACAGGTGCACACTACATGCTCCTCATGGAAGCATATAGATAATTGTATGCTGTGTGCTTTTTAGAATATTGAGTCCAATTCAGATGATGGAACCCATTAAATATACAGTACCTATGTTTCCTTGTAGCTTTCATCTTGGGCATTTTCTAAGAGTCCAAACATGATTATGAATGCCTGCGTCTGCCCTCAGAGCGCATGCAGATCTGAGCCCAACCGAAGTCTCCCCGCTGAAGTAATTCACCACCCTTGAATCAGAGCAGTTAAATCCTCTTTAAATTTTTTAACAAAGTTCTGTTCAGAATTACGTATTAATGCTAGTCAGGAGTTGTGCGTCAGCTAAGGCATGTCAAGAGGAGCAATTTATTTCTGTTTGTTTCTATGATTTCTTTATTCTCCTCGCCAACTGAAAGCTTACTGTGTGCTATTTTTTCCAAGTCTAAATTAAAAGCCTTCAGCCATAAAAATTTTGTTTAAAATTTGACCCCCAACTAACCCGTGTTATTGCATTTAAATACTGTGTAAGTATAATATCAAATATCACAATGGAGAGACACAGAATCCCTCTATTGGAAAACTCTCCAAAAGCACAAAGTTTAGGTTCACGACAGTTTTAACTGTGTGCTGGCAGGCATATTGCTATTGCAGTGAACATGTAGGTAAATGTATTTCATAAAGTGAGCTGTACAAGCCCATGTCCAAAAAACTGGGACCCTGTGTAAAATATAAATGCAATCAGAATGCAAAGATTTGCAAATCCTTTAAACCCATATTTTATCCACAGTAGAACACAGAAAACACATCAAATGTTTAAACTGAGAATAGATCGTCTCACTTTGAATTGGATGGTGGGGACATGTCTCCGTGTTTTCCACCATGTAGCATCCCCTCTTCTTTTAACAGCGGTCCATAAATGTTTGAGGAGACGAATAGCCGGACTTTTTGGGAGACGAATTGTCCCATTCTTGTCTGATTGAGGATTCCAGCTGCTGAACAGTCCTGGGTCTTCTTTGTTGTAGTTTTCATTTCATGGTGGGCCAAATGTTTTCACTTAGTGAAAGCAGGCCAAGTCGGCACCAGGATTCTTCTATTACGAAGCCATGCATTTGTAATAGCTCCAGTATGCGCTTTAGCATTGGCTTGCTGAACTATGCAAGGACTTCCCTGAAAAAACCAAACAACTAACTGCTCTAAAACCTGTATATTCCTTTCAGCATTGGTGGTGCCTTTCCGGATGTACAAGGTGCCAATTCCATAGGCTAAGATGAGCCCTCATACCATTAGAGATGCAGGATTTTGAACTGAGTGCTGATAACAAGCCGGATGGTCCCTCGCCGCTGTAGTCCAGAGGATGCAGTGTCTATGTTTTGTTCACAGACATCGATTCCTGGAAGTGTTCCTGATGTGGTGCTGCCTGAGGGCCAAAAGATCACAGGCGTCCAGTATTGATTTTTGGCCTTTACACTTACACAGATTTCTCCAGATTCTCAAAATATTTTTATGATCTTTTGTACTGTCGGCGATGAGATATCCAAAGTCTATTTTACGTTGAGGAACTCTGCCACGCTGAGATGCTCTTTTTATACCCAGTCATGTTACTGACATGTTGGAAGTTAACCTGATTAGTTGCAAAATGTTCCTCCAGCTGTTTCTTTTTAGCACTACTTACATTTCTGGGTTTTTGTTGCGCCGTCTCAACTTTTTTGAGCGATCTCGCTGTCATCAAATTCAAAATGAGCCAAGCTTTTTCATGAGATACTAAAATGTCTCAGTTTAAACATTTGATTTTTTTTAAGTTCTACTGTGAATAAAATATAGTTTATGAGATTTGCAAATCATTTTCCACCATGTCCTAACTTTTTTGGAACTGGGGTTGTAAATACAGATTAAATTGCTGTGGTGGAGGGGCTGAGACGTAAGGCAGTCATCCTTTTTTGAGTGCCATTGACATGTAAAAGGGAAAGACGGGAAATATTCATTTTATATATAGTTCTAAATTTGGATGGTGTATCTGGTATATAATACAAGGGGAGTGAGACATGTTAGGTGTGTGTGTGTTAGGTTTGCTTTGCTCCATTTTTGACTCTTGAACCATTCATTTCAAAAGCGGGTTGGTTTTTGTCAGCTCAAAATAACTGCCCAGAGGCATTCCCAAGATGGATGCCGAGATCGATGGCAAGACTTGCTTATAGAATGACTTGGATAATAATCTCAAATAGGGAGAAAAAGAGACACAATATTCAGTGACATCTTTTCAGTCCTGTTATTTCTGTTTTGACGTAGTGATTTTAGGTGTTTATGGGGGTGCGAGCAGATGCTTGTTTGTAATATTGATATTTTAGTTCATCGACCTTGCAGGCTAAAGCAAAAATAAATATATCAAAATTAGACATGTTTTTAAAATCGAGAGTAGTTTTTCTTAGAAACAAGTTTTAAAATCTAATCGTTGAATAACTTTGAAAATGTTTCCAGCGCCATAATTATACACAAAGATGACTATACTGTAATTATACACTATTAATGTAATCTAAATATTATTTAGGTGCACACGTGTATTTTAACTAGTGTTTCAGAAACTGTGCCAAAAAAATAAATAAATAAAGAGACTGTAATAAGACCAATCTTCATACCAACTGTGCCTCACCATAGGGACCTGTGACCACATAATGGTCTCGGCTTTTCACTTATTAGGAGATGTGTAAATGACTCCTCTACATACCAACAGACAAAGGCCAGAATCCATGGAAGGGATTTCCAATGAAAGACGGTAACGCACTGATGGGCAGCAATCTTAAACAAAAGAACAAAAGCCTGGCCCACGTATAGTGCCATCTGTTGTCACTCTCCTTTCACCCCAACGTGAACACAAAAGCTCCAGAGAGATCTGTCTGCAACTTCTGCTATTCAGTCAATTTGCAAACAAGAATGGCCGGAATTCATTGGCAAATAGCTGTGACTGAACAGAGGACACTTCAGTGAACTAATCCCTTCAAGCACTCTGCGTTTTGCAGGGAGTGGCATCCTGCCAAGACTGGCCATTGAAGCTACATTGCTATTGTGTAATTTTTAATGCAACACTGTTGTCTTTCTACAATACTAACAATGAATGCCAGCATTTTAGTCCTTTGGAGGCACTGGAATACCGCTATACTAGTGATATGCCACTGTGGGGTAGAAATCTCAAGGATTCTGGTAAATTGCAAACTTTATCCATGTCAACGAAAATTTAAAATTTGCAGTGTTAATTAATTCAAACGCAATTTTCAGGTCTCCTGGCTTCAGCTTGGAAACCTAAAAGAAATTGCGTTCACTAACACATTCAGATAGGCATACAGTGTAACAGGAGCATCACTGTAATGCGGCGCCTTTCGAGTAAATGCTTAATACTTCATCTTGAAATAAAGGTACAAATTCATTCTGACATCTTTTCTGGTAGCCTAAGTTTTCTCCTTACTACATCACTAGTCACACACAAGCAATCTTTGTCTAACTATGCTAATGAAGTAAACGTATGAGGTCTGTGCAGATCATTATTTAGTCACTGCTGGTGGCTGTGTGTATGCAGCCTACCTAGTGCAGACTGCTACCTGCCTTTGTGCACAGCCTGTGAAGGGAATGTGCTTCTTTACAGTTTTCTGGTTACCAAATGTATTTTTTTTCCAGTGAGAGTGTTAATCCATATGTGTGCGACCAAGTATCAAGACTGTCACCACTGCTTGAGTCAGTACTAACATACTGCACTGTGCCATGTTTTCATTCAGTTCAATCTTCCCCGACTCTGCCCCGATGCCCTTCCACCTACAGTTGGCCAGTCCTGCAGATCTCTCTTTAGAAGCGCAGTCATGGGAGCAGATTGGTGGGTTAGACAAGTGACACGAATACTAAGAGTGCCCTCGCATTCAGTCAGTCTGCCACCTAGGGCATCCTGTTTTAATCCCTTTGCAGAGACCAGACAGAGCCTTGGCAGAGTGCATTTGAACATGGAGGTCCCTGCAGATTATTTAGCTCATGTAATTATCATAATGGAGGCAACATAAGGTAATACGTGAATAGGAATTGAATTATTGAAAGGTGTCTCTTTACACTCTTGCTTTCCTTTGTTCCAGTATTGGCACAAGTTAACAACATGCCTCTACTTATCTGAAATTAGGGGCCTTTTTGCAGAAGCCTGAGCCATGGCCCAATCAAGGTTCATGTTTTTGTTACATTGTATTCATTTAGTTAGTTTCGGTTAGTTGAAGTGTCTAGTTAGTTATGTGAGCCCGTTAAAGAGCATTTAATGACATACTGAAGTACTGCCGTCATCAGCAGCATTTTTTGAACCATATGTCAATTAAAAATGACATCTCTTCTCCTTATGGGCCACTGTGGCTTATTTATACTTTTTTCAGTTCTGACACCCTGCCATACTTCCTGTAATTGATGTGAAACTCTGAAAGATACAAGAAAAAAAACATTTTCACACTAGAAGTTCAGTTTGACCTGGACCGAGATTGCCTCTTTTAGTCAGTATAGGGTTCAGCATTTGGACATGACCATAGCCTAGAGGAGGTTTCACACCTGTAATTTTGGTTCACAACAAACTGAGAAGTACTAAAGTCAAAGGAGTCAGAAGTAAAAGCATCCTAAGGCACATGAAAAGACATACAGGACACCACCATAACACCGTAACACAAAAGGCAATGATTACTGATAACTGTTGCAGTTAAGGACACTCACAAAAGCAATTTGATGTAATTTAAAACTGTATAATTTATCATTAACATATAAGCTTAGAATAAAATTTTATTCTAAGCATATATGTTAATTTTATATATTTTATATATTTTTTATTTGAGCAAATGAGCTGCATGGCTTTTAATTTTCATCTGTTTCATGGTTTTTAGATTTGAAAAACCCTCATAAACATCCTTCCATCCATTTTCTTCCACTTATCCAATTCAGGGTTGCAGGGGTGCCATAGGGTGAGAGGCGGGGTACACCCTGGACAGGTCGCCAGACTGTTGCAGCCCCCCAATATACAATATAATGCTTACCAGATTTATTAGACCACCACCCAATACCCAATGTATGGTTTTTACTCAATATTTATGCTTCTGTAATGGTTAATCTAGCCATCCATTTTCTTCTACTGTTATCAATGACATTTCAAATTTACTGCTTTACAAAAAGGAAGAAAAAAAAAACATAAAGAACATTATTATTTTTTTGGATTAAAGTGCAAAACTGTAGTTATTCACTTGTATTCCTGAACAGAAAAAAATGTTTTAGTGGTTGAATGCTATGCTTGATTAATTTCTGACTTCTTGCAGAAACCCCAGTGAGACAGCTCAAATTTTGTTATAAAAATGTAATTTTTCGTTTTAAATGGGTATTTTGGACAGATTTGCAAGATTGGACAGTTTTTTGGGTTTTTGTTTTGTTTTGTTTTTATGACAGGTGGTCTGATAAATTTGATAAGCAGTGTGAATTCATCTCATCAGGTCCCACTGAGACTAAGCATTTATCAAGTTATTTTACAGCACTTTCAGAACTACAATTACAAAGTGATTTATGCTAATACAAAAAAAATTTAAAAAATCAATAATGGTGGTCAGAATAGAGCTCATACAGCAATCATCAGCCTATAGGGCAAAATGGCTGGTTTCCTGATAATTATATTACATTCCTCACAAGAAACAACAGATTAATTAAAAATGTCTTTTGTTCTGTTTTCAGACATAATATCATAACATATTGCCTGATGGCAAATGAAAATGTGTCTATAGGTTTTTGTCCCCACAGTGATTGTCTTTCTGACTATAATTCCAGATGGCAGTTTGATTGCTTTCAATTCTGCCTTTCCTTTAATTTAATCTCTCCCATCACAGACTGTGGAAAATGAGCCTGGTCATCAAAATACGTGATGGTTTTCAATAATATGATACCATCTGGGAGCACGGCTCCTCCCTGAAGGGATAGCAAAGGTTAAGCTTGGGTCAGAGGGTCAACTGTACCACCTTTTCTCTCATGAGACTGAGATTATTGTCTGTTCCAATTTTCTGCACGGAACAACCAAAGCTTCCTTGGCTAGTTATGGATCTCTTTTTACCTACATTCACCAGTAATTGGTGATATCTGCACAAGATTTTAACTAAAACTAAAACTAAAAATTAATTAATTTTTGCTTTCATGCTTTTCTCCCTCTTCACCATGACAGACCAGTGCAGCATCATCCGCATCACTGCAGCCCCAGCCCCAATCCATCTGTAAATCTCCCACTCTCTTCTCCCACCACTCATGAACAAGACCCTGAGATACTTAAATTCCTCCACCTGGGGCAGCAACTCGTCCCTGAGCCAGAGTGAACACTCCACCCTTTTCTGGCTGAGAACCACGGCCTCAGACTTAGAGGTGCTAGTTCTCATGCCAGCTCCTTCACACTCAGTCGCAAACCATTCCACTGCGAGCTGGAGGCTACCACCTGATGAAGTCAACAGGACCGCATCAAAAACCACACTGCTCCTCTTGAATCTGAGGTTTGACTGACAGACTGACCCTCCTTTTCAGCACCCTGGCATAGACATTACCAGGGAGGCTGAGGAGTGTGATTCCCTGATAGTAGTTCTTAAAGACCACTACCCTGGTCAAATCTCCACACTATGTTGCAGAGGCGTGTCAGTGGGATTAAGGAGGTCTTTGAAGTATTCCTTCCACCACCTGACTGTAGCCTCAGTTGAAGTCAGCAGCACCCCACCCGCACTAAAGACCGTGTGAGTAGAGCACCACTTTCCCCTGACGAGTCACCTGATGGTTTGCCAGAATCACTTCACTGTGACCTAGGGTGTCTTGGTGCCATGTGCACTTATGAACATGGTGTTTTTTGTGGGAAGACTGTGGTTTGCACAGAACACCAATAACAAAACACCACTTGGGTTCAGATCAGACAGGCTGTTCCTTCCAATCACGCCCCTCCAGTTCTCACTGTCTTTACCCACATGAGCATTGAAGTCTCTGAGTAGGATGATGGAGTCACTGGAAGGAGCACCCCTGAGTACTCTGCCCTGCAAGTCCAAGAAGGGTGGGTACTCTGAACTGTCATTTGGCGCATAAGCGCAAACAACAATCAGAACCTGTTCCCCGGCCTGAAGGTGCAGGAAAGCAACCCTCTTATCCACTGGTGAAAACTCCAACATACAGACAGTAAGCTGAGGGGATACAAGAATGCCCACCCCAGCTCACCGCCTCTCACCGAGGGAAACTCCAGACTGGAACAGAGTCCAGCCCCTCTCCAGTAGACTGGTTCCAGAGCCCAGGCCATGCGTTGAGGTGAGCCCGACTATATCTAGCCGGTATCTCTGAACCTCACGCACTAGCTCAGGCTCCTTCCCCACCAGAGAGGTGACATTCCACGTCCCAATTGCCAGTCTTGACAGCCGGGGATAGTTGGTACGCCAGGGCCTTTGCCCTTGGCCGCTGCTTGACACACACTACACCCAACCCCTACAACACCTACTGTTGGTGGTGAGCTAATGCCCGGCCACCAGGCGCTCTCCCTCAAGCTTCCTCCCCATGGCTGGCTCTAGGGTGGGGCCCCGGTAACCCTATCCTGGGCAGGGTAAACTGATCTGTGTGTTTCATAGGGGTTGAACGACAGGTAAAAACTAACTGAAAATAATGACTAATTAAAATAATAACTGAAATAATTTTATGAACTTGGAAAACGAAACTAAAAAATAGAGGAAATATCCTCAGTTTTAGTATTGTTAGTTTGGATGGATGGATGGATGGATGAATGGATAGAGTGTTGAGTGGAGTGTTAGCCCTGTGTCAGGCTGGTGACCTGTACAGGGTGTTACCCCACCCCCGCGACCCTGAAAAGGATAAGCGGAAAAGAATGGATGGATGGATGGATAGTCAAAAATTGTCATAACTTGCATACTGAAGCTTGGATGGAAACCTTTGTTAAGACTTTAGATGTCTACAAGGCTACAATTCATCTGCTTTCAAGAGCTTCTGTTTTTATTGTAGAACCTATACTGAGTTTCCTAAATCATAGGTCCTCCATACATTAATCCTTAAAAAAAAAATACAACTAACCCTGAAGCAAATAAAACTGAAGTAAAACTAAACATTTTCAAACAATAAAAACTAAACTGAGCCAACAACAAAAAAATCAAAGTGAAGTAAAAATAAAAATAAATTAGAAAATACAAAACTGCCACAACTGCATCTGTGTAAAGAATCACCATAATTATATTTGTAGTGCCCCATAACCTTGAATGTAAGTAGATGGATAGATAAATAGATAAATTCTTCAGTTTTGTGTGTTATGTCAACATACTTGCAAGGTTGTTCTGAGTCTTTTTTTCCGTCGAGAACAAAATCAATCAATCAATGCCTCTTTAGGATGAAAAAGGGGTCAGTGTGAACACATTCAACTTTAATAATTCTAGAGTGCTCCTGCAGTCATCATAGCATCCTTTACCCTATGGCTATATAGAGCCATTCCATCTTTTCACCAGTACCCTTACAGCCATTCATTTATGAAGCACTCTGCTCATCTCTTCACACAAGATGAGAGAAAAAAATCAAAGCATAACCCACTACTGTTGCCCCCCCCCCCGTTTATAGCCAAATCTGCAACTAAATCTGCTTTCAACTCGATGTGAATAGAATGTGTAACACGTTGAATCTAATATTGTGGCTCCGTATAGTTGTACAGTAAAGTTTTTTTTAGGATGTTGCTTTCATCACCTTGAAAATTAAATACACAATTCAAAAAATAAATAAAGGAAAACTTTTTAATCTGAGTATAGGACCAAGTCAGTTAAACTTCTTGGATATTGATCTGGTCAGTTAATTAGAAGAGGGGGTTGTTAATCAGTCTCAGTTGCTTTGGTGTTAATGAAATTAACAACAGGTGCACTAGAGTGGCAACAATGAGACGACTCCCAAAACAGGAATGGTTTTACAGGTGGAGGACAATGAGATTCTTCTACCCTTATCTTTTCTGATTGGTTTTTTTTTTCCCTAGTTTTGCATTTGGCTAAGGTCAGTGTCACTACTGGTAGCATGAGGTAGTCCAACTCCTCCAGGATGGCACATCAATAGGTGCCATTACCCGAAGGTTTGCTGTGTTTCCCAGCACAATCTCAGGAGCATGGAGGAAATTCCAGAAGATGGGCAGTTACTCTAGGAGAGTTGGACAGGACCGTAGAAGGTCCTTAACCCATCAGCAGTAGCAGTATTTGCTCCTCCAGGACAAGAAGGAACAGGATAAGTCTTCCTGAGTCCTACAAAATGACCTCCAGCAGGCCACTGGTGTGTCTCTGACCAAACAATCAGAAACAGACTTCATGAGGGTAGCCTGAGGGCCTGACATCCTCTAGTGGGCCCTGTGCTCACTGCCTGGCACCATGGAGCCTGATAGAATACCAGAATTGGCAGGTCCAATGAGTACCATTGACTGGCCCTCTCGCTCATCTGACCTAATTCCAATAGAACACCTCTGGGACATTATGTCCGGGCACGCAGTGATGCCCTGGTCCAGATCTGGGAGGAGATCCCCCAGGACACCATCCGCCGTCTCATTATGAGCACGTCCTGACATTGTCAGGCATGAATACAAGCACGTGGAAGCCACACAAACTACTGAGTACCATTTTGAGTTGCTGCAATGAAATTTCATCATAATGGACTAGCCTGCTGCATCATTTTTTTCACTTTAATTTTTGGGTGTCTGAATTCAGCCCTTTGTATGTTGATAATTTTCATTTCCATCCCACAACGTGACAGCATTTGATTCCTAGCACATTATCCAGTCCATATCAGTATAGATATCCAACATGATTTTTTTTCCCCTTTGATATCTGATGTGCTTTCAAAGTGGTCCTTTAAATTTTTTCAGCTGCTGCCAGTTCCACAAAAATTATTTACATATTGCTTACCTCACAGGTATGTCTTCTTTATTCCATTCTGGGTATTTTACCTATGAAAGTAATACAGAACAAAGGGTTTAGCTAAAGACATAATCAGCATTAAATTGTAATTTAAATCTTTTTGTTTTCTTGACCTAAACTTCACTGTATTGGAGCAGCGGCTTCTAAATCTTTTTCAGGTATTGAGCAAAGAGTTGCTTGGTCAACAACTGACCCAGCCAGGGAAATACAGGCAATTAAAACAGCTGGAGAAAAAAACGTATGTGGCACTAAACCATATGCATGACAGCTTCAGTGAGGCCAGTGGTCTATACAACCGGACCTTAGATCCAGACACAGACACAGTTCAAAAATGGCAGACACAACATCAAACATGTTGGGTAATACCACACTGATAGAATGAAAAATGTTCAAGAAAACATTTTTTTTTTTGTCTGAGACATGTCCAGCCATCATTTCCATTCCTCTTATAAGAATAGTGTATGACTGATAAGTCAGCAGCGCCCAGCGGCGTTTGCAGATTTATTCCCTAACACCAGCACTGAGAGTACTGAGGCCAAGATGGCAGAAGGGGAATTGCCTTTCTTTCAGGTTAAGCAAAACTGGAGAGTGAAGCACTTCGAGTCTGCATGTCAGTGACGGCCGCTAGTTATGATGGCCTTCAGTGCCAGATTTTAAAGCTGCCCCCCCCCACGTCCGCTCTCCATACCCTCAGGGACAAAAATGCACGCCGGCATGCACACGCACTGCAGCAAAGAGAGAAATGTTTTATAATGTTGGATTTAAAAGTCTAGCAGTCTTCCCACTGACAACATGTAGCAGCGCAAACATGGTCACGCTTGCAAAATCTAATTACAAACTCAACATAACGAGTAATTATTGTTGGGATGTTTACATATACATAGACGCTACTAATGTTTATGTCTGATCAGCATAACGGCACTTCAGGCACAAAGCTGCACACCAGTCTTTTAGCAATTATCAAATAGTTTTGGATGGATGGATGATTATTATTTTAATTATTATTTAAGCTGACAGTTATTTTCTACAGTTCACAGTTTGGTTTATTGCATGTCTGAAAGTAGAGAACATTTCCCACTCCAGAATGCGCTGTGGTCAACTTGCTTCTTTTACATCAGAAACTGCAATCCAAATAAATAAACTTTATTATCAGCATGAAGACCTTTGAAAAGCTGAAACCAAGAAATGCTTGGCATTGTTGCTTTTAAGGCATTCCCCCACCAGAGTATTGCTTTAAATTACCATTCATTACTCAGTAATATTTCAAGACTCCCCAAAATATTTTTATTCTATGAATTTTACACTGTTGCATAAACAGGAGGCTGGGATAGTGTTAAAAATGAAAGAAACAATAATTTAATTAGCAAAATAATTTGTGAAAAATGTATTATATTTTGCTATTTAGCTATATAAGGACACAAAACAGATTACAATTCTGAAAATACTTACATGAGAATGAAAACAGTAACAGTAGGTGTTGTTGGTATAGTTCAACAATTCACTCTTGACCCATTTGAGTAAGGTTTGGAAATGAAAGAGAAAGATGCAATGCATTTGTGTACATGCAGATCTTTTTTGCATCATGAACTTTGACCTAAATGTCATAGATATATGGGCACTTTTTCTTTGTGCAAAATAAAGAAAATGTAAATTTCTAAATCAAAATCATTGTATGTATACTGTTGTATATCAGTGTTGTTTATTGGTTGCAGGCTATTATACAGAGCATATGCTAATATAATACTTAAATAATATGGCACTTTCCAACACTGTTTGACACTTTCAAACACTGTTTGACACTTTCCAACACTGTCTGGCAACACAGTTTTGCCCGTGTGCAACTTCAAGGCACATTGTCTGTGCTCGGGTCTTATAAGACCCAGATGGCCTGTGAGGTTACACAGCAGCACAATGTTAAAAACAAGACATGCAACAAACATATGCAAATGCAGCGAATCACTAATGTGTTGAATGAATTAGTAAGATGATATTCAGTTCATCAGACAGCCCTGTCCGTGGCCACAGGGTTCTTTTATCTAGCACGATGAGAGACTTGCCTCATTTCATATCACTTCATATTTTATCCACTCTATCAATTTCATGTACACCAGATCAGCTGCAAATGGCTGATTAGTAATTGTATAACAAACAACGTGACTTAATTTGGTTTGACTTTGTTTAGGGGCTTCCACTTCTCCCTAATGCAGTAACTTTAGGTATTGTACCGTTACATTTAATAAAGGAACATGAAAACATGAATATCATAGAATGACATCAGTAATGATTATCTTAAGATGAATATGAGATTGACATGATGCTTAATGAACGTAAGCATTTTTGTGGAAAAGTGTAAATGCAAATGTGCACAACACAATCCAAAGTTCCCCACTTACTAACTCTGAGGGGAGCAGCTGCCAACAAATGCAAATTATTCCATAATGAAACATTTCTTGTTGCATTTCATCCTCAAAGATTCCCGTCAGTTTGATTTGTGTGGAGAACTTTCAACATATTTCTTCTCATATTCACTCATTTAGACTACAAAAGAGACATTTTCTTTTTTAAGTAGTACTAAATTTCTTGACTGGAAAGCGTTCATTGTCTAGACATTTGTGCCAAGTTTGCTTCCCCTGTGTGCGGAAATGTCCACGATAGCACATTTTCCTAGTTGGAGTAAAATGTTGCTTCAAATGTGCAACACTGACAGACTCTAATCATCTGACATTGTAATTTACATGCTCTCCTTGCTGTGTACACCTTGATTGAGACATATGTTACCCTAGCACTTTTCCAACAAACTCATTATAACAAATGCATTTGGCAAATCACAGTGGTGTCAGACACAATGCCAGTGACTGCTGGTGCAGAAGCAGTAAAGTAAGGGTGGGTGTGTTTTTATGTTGCTGGCAGGATTTTAGATGTAAGCAGCCACTGCTTTCAGTGCCTCTGAATACATGTTGAGCGAGCCTAGATGAAATTAATCCATGCAGTGTTGCACCAACAAAGGGAGGAAGGATGTTTGTGGAATTTTCCTTTCCTTCTGCAATATATGTCCCATCTCTTTATGGAATGAGACATTCTGTGCTGATACAATAAATTTAGACCAAATGATTTCTGAGTAAGTCATGTTGCCAAAGGTACAATTGCTCCAGAAGTGGCAATGACATGCTCTTTTCCTTAAGCATTCAAGTGGAAGTGCAAACTGTGATGTTTTATTGACAGCAAATAATCAGTATTAGTGTGTTTGCCATGTCTGACATTTTCTTCTCTTAGGTGGCAGTGCAGGGTTGTTGTAATTCCAGCCGAACAAAATGAGCTCCTGCCAGCGGGAGGCCTTGATTCTATCTGATTCCCCAGCAGAGGCGCGTCTCTCCACAGCCTCACTACATCACAGCTATCATGACAGACTGGCTGGTGCAAAACCAAGCCACATGTAGACTCATTGCTACTGATTAAGTCAGCCACTCATCCTCACCGGAGAACATTTCCGCCTCAGTTAACAATTTTTTACAGTTTAGAAAACACCTGTCATAATATACTTGTTTCTCCTAGCTGGTGGGTTGATGGAAAGATATGATTAACAGATAACTTCAGTTAGAAGAGCCAGGAAGAGACAAGGAGAATACTTAAATATAAGAAGCTGGTAGGCAAGGTTAATGTTTTTTGCAAAAGTCTAGAGTGCTTTGCTGTTGGTAAAGGCATTAAGTGCACTGAAGGATGATGTATGTATCACTTGACAGCAGAGCTTGACACAATGCTGTCACTTTGTGTACTTTGGCTACATATATGGTATGTTTGTTATACTGCATGTACGGATTTATTGTAGGTTACCATCACTGGGGGCAGAAAAAATGAGTGGCAATAATACCACATCTACACTGCAGTGTGAAAGTGGGAGGTACATGCTGTACTGTACTGTATGTGTATGAATCTTGCGGTCTATTTTTATCTTCAGCATACTCAGGCATATTCCTAAAGTAGATATGTTGGCTGAATGGATTAATCTAATCCAATTTAATCTAATCTAAGATAACAGAGTAACGAGATTCTTGTTAGTCACTTGATTTGGGAGATAATAAATTCTGCTATAGTTATTTAAGGACAATATGAGACCTCTTCACACTCTTGAACTATAAATTGGATCGTAATGAAAAGTAAACAGGCCTGGAATACTGCTTTGAATAAGAAAAAGGGCATTAATTGTATAATTAATTTTTTTAACCCTAGAAAATGAATATGATAAAATGCTCAAAGTCAATATTCAATATTATGTATAACATGAAAACCAAAAGCACAGTTTCACCCAAGAAGAAATGGACTTGCCAACATTGCTTTTTCATTGCTTTGTGCAGACTTCTTGGTAATGTTTTGGACAGATACATAGTGTGTGTGACAGTGCCGTGCCACATTCACTGAGCATAATGCTTCGATGTTAATGACTTGTCTTCCACTAGAAAGAAAAAAAGAGTCCCAGTGACTCCAATGGATTGCACTTCTTTTGAAATTTTTATGACTAAGGCTTTTTTCTCTATCAAAAAATTCCTGACTTATGATGCCAATGAGAAGGGGGCTTACAAGAAATTTGCAGGTCGGGCTCTGATGGGATGCAGATACTAAGTTCTCATTTTCCATTTTCAGTCTCCTGTGTAGATGTGTTGGCTTCTGTGAAGTCTGAAAATCTGGGACAGTCCAGAGTTGAGGAGCTAAAAAAAAAAAACTTGTGTTTTATATGTGTTTTACATTTTACACAAATGTATAATACTGACAATTTATTTAGGCTTTAAATTCTTGGTCTTGTTGTTCCATTATTCTTTGCACGATGTACTTTTCATTATTCTTTGCACGATGTACTATTTAAATTTATTCAATAATTCAGGTTTCAAATCAACAAAAAAATAGTGAAAAGCAAATGCCTATTACAATTTCTCAGTGCTCCAAGCTCAATCATCAGACCAAACAGTTTAAATATACAAAGATATTCAGTTTGTACTCATATATATGAAAAAAAGCTAATTTTTGAGAAGCTGTAACAAGCAAATGTCAGTTGGCCAGTTAATGTTCTATTGACAAAGTGACCAGTTCAGTAATAAAATAGACTGTATAGGCCATGACATGCTACTTATTCTTTGCTACTTTTTTGGTTACTTAACATTGTTCTTTTTTTTTCCTTTTCTTGTTACAGAGAACACAAACAGCAGATGAACTATGAATGCTGAACACAATGATCTCCTCCCTCCAGCACCAGACAATGAGAGGTCGGAGGCTGAAGGGGGCACTATCCAACCCCCTCTTTGTGCTGCTTTTGGCCCTTCAGATCCTGGTGGTGGCTGGGCTGGTTCGTGCTCAGACCTGTCCTTCTGTCTGCTCATGCAGTAACCAATTCAGCAAAGTCATATGCACACGTCGCAGTCTACGGGATGTTCCAGATGGCATTTCTACCAACACCCGCTACCTGAACCTCCAGGATAACCTCATTCAGGTAATCAAGGTGGACAGTTTTAAACATCTGCGCCATCTGGAGATCCTGCAACTGAGCAAGAATCACATCCGCAGCATTGAAATTGGCGCCTTCAATGGCCTGGCTAGCCTCAACACGTTGGAGCTCTTTGATAATCGGCTCACGACAATCCCCAATGGAGCGTTTGAGTACTTGTCCAAGTTGAAGGAACTGTGGCTAAGAAACAATCCCATCGTAAAGTATACCATCTTATGCCTTCAACAGGGTCCCCTCACTTCGAAGGCTGGATCTAGGTGAGCTCAAACGTCTCTCCTATATTTCTGATGGGGCTTTCAAGGACCTGAGCAACCTGCGCTACCTGAACCTGGGAATGTGCAACCTCAAAGAGATCCCCAATATCTTACCTTTGGTAAGGCTTGAAGAGCTAGAAATGTCAGGGAATCAGCTCTCTGTTGTCAAGCCCAGTTCATTTACAGGGCTAGTGAACCTCCAGAAGCTGTGGATGATGCATGCCCAGATCCAAACTATTGAGAGGAATTCCTTTGATGACCTTCAGTCACTGGTGGAGCTCAATCTTGCTCATAACAACCTTACATTTCTACCACATGACCTCTTCACACCATTGCATCGCTTAGAGCGAGTCCACCTCCATCACAATCCTTGGAACTGCAACTGTGACATTTTGTGGCTCAGCTGGTGGCTTAAGGAAACTGTACCAGCCAATACCAGCTGCTGTGCACGTTGCCATACTCCTTCAGCCTTGAAAGGTCGCTACATTGGAGAACTGGACCACAGCTACTTTCAGTGTGATGTCCCTGTTATCGTGGAGCCACCCAGTGACTTGAATGTGACCGAAGGCATGGGTGCAGAGCTTAAATGTCGTACAAGCTCGGTGACCTCCATCAGCTGGCTTACACCAAATGGCTCACTTGTGACTCATGGGGCCTATAAAGTGCGTTTGTCTGTCCTCAATGACGGGACACTGAACTTTACTAGCGTCACAATGCAGGACACTGGGACTTACACCTGTATGGTTAGCAACACAGCAGGCAACATTTCTGCCTCTGCTGTGCTTAATGTCACTTCTGTGGAAAACAGCGGGGTGACCTATTTTACCACAGTCACAGTGGAGACCACTGAGACCATTGGGGATGATAGCCAAACACCACTTCCCCCATTTGGCTGGGTGTCCTCCTCAACAACAAAAGGTACTCCTGCTTCACCAAGGACCACAGAGCGGACTTATACCATTCCAGTTCTTGATCTGGATGGAGAGGGAGCCCTCAATGGCCTTGACGAGGTGATGAAAACCACTAAGATTATCATTGGCTGCTTCGTGGCCATCACACTCATGGCTGCTGTTCTGCTGGTTATTTTCTACAAGATGAGGAAGCAACACAACCAGCAGGATCCCGATGGCCCTGCCTCCTCTATGGAGGTCATTACTGTTGAAGAAGAGCTTGCAGGTGTTGCTGCTATGGAGAGACACCTATCGTTGCCCCCTCTGGAGCACTACAACCACTACAACACCTACAAGAGCTCTTACCACCATCCTCCAATGCTCAGTACCATACACAGCTCAGCCACACAGGAACCTTTACTGATTCAAGCTTGTTCAAAAGACAATGTACAAGAGACTCAAATCTGATTTTAAATTTGACTAATTGTCCAGTATCAGCCGTTACACACTTGGAGTACAATGGACCAAAACACGAAGATAAAAGAAATTAAATGCCATTGATTTGACAGAGTTGATGTCAATTATGGCAATTAGTCAGCATTTGGCAAAGGGACGACATGAAACTTTAAAAAGTGTCTTTACAAAAACAAAGATTATTTATTAAAAATATGTCTAGTGGCTAAATGAAGAAAAACAATTTGTGATAGCTTTTAGCTCATTTTATTCTCTCTCTCTCTCTCGCTCTCTCTCTCTCTCTCTTTCTCTCTCTCTCTCCCTTTCTCTCTCTCTGTGTGTGTAACACCGCATAAGGGAAAAAATGGTTTACTAAAACTAAAATTGAAAGGTTTCAAATACAGCATTCACTGTTTCCATTGGCCTTATACTAAAATGAATGAAATGCCATTTGTTTAATATACACATTTTATCTGGTAATATGTTTTACTGAAGGACAATGCTTAAGTATTTACAAGCATTTATTTAGTAGCAGAGAATACCAGTTCCAGTTTGGAGGAAGTTTATGAAACACAAATACATAAAATGAGTTTCTTTTCCTTGCCATCCTATTCTAGCTGTCACTCAGTGCAAAATTAGATCTTTTAATGGCACAGCTCTGGATGATATCACAGTGAAACCAGCATGCCTGAGGAGCAAAGCTGCCAAATGAGTAAATGTGCATTTCCCCTGTGGCTTCTAAACAACAGCCATATATCCTTCACTTTAATTAAGATTAAGGTCTTGCTCCCACTCCTCCTTCTATTTTCTTTACACTCTTCACACGTTACCTTTACTATTTTTTTCCCCTTCAGCTCCTCCTCCCTTCTCATATCTCTGAATTCTCCATGTTGTCGCGTTACCCTCCGTCTGCTTTCTCCCCACTGTCTTTCTCTCTGCGTCTCTCTTGCTTCTTTGTCTCTCTGTCACTTAGCTCAGGCACGTTCCTCACCCCTCGCCATGTCTCATTTGTCTCGCTTTATCTGCCGGCATGTGCTGCACAACGGCAGAATATTGCTTAGGAAAATGATGGGAAGCATAAGGCTGTGGTCTGTAGCCTTCCTGTTAACCCAGTAATGATCTACGTCCACTCAGTGTCGCATTACCTTGCCATCACCCCAGGGTCACACAGGCTCAGGCGCTGATAGTCCATCTGTTAGAACAGATAAAGAGGCAAATGAGGCTGCTTTGTAATGTAGTGTGACCCTGTCAGACTAACGCAGACGGAGCTAACATAGTCAGTGAAGCAGCTAGGAACCTGCAACAAAATAAGGGAAGATGGGTTATAGCTCATTAATCTGTATCAGCAGTTCATTTGCAGACTAACAGAGGAACGCTGATAAGAAAACAGCATGAGACTTTTTTCACTTTCCCTTTACCCAACATCTAACAGGGGGTAGAGGCCTTTGATTTTGAAGCGACCCCCACTCGGTCTCATTTTATTTATTTTTTTCGAGGAAAACACACACGCATACACTTTGATGATGCACCATTTATAGACCATCAAAACACTGTCTCTCCTGGAGTCGCTCTTTACGCTCTGCTTTTTCATTTAGTGTTTCAAAGAAGGAGGCTTAAGGAAGGGGGAGGTGGGATTGAAAAGTGAAGAACAGCAGTTGGGAAGAGGGAGCCAGACCTACAATGGTCATGAGGGGTCTTCAAACAGAGATATTGCAGATATGAAGAGAGAGGAGTGAAAAATAGATAAGAAATAAGGAGGAAAAAACTAGCCATCAGCCTGTCGCCATGGAAACAGTGACCCTGTACAGAAAGTAAGAAGAGGTAGATATGCCTTTTGCTTTGGTCTCTGTGCAACAAGCATATTTTAATGCGTCCCACTGGCCGTTTCATAAACGCATCTGATTATTGCCAGAACTGGCAAAATGAAATGTAGCCTATACATATTTACAGATGGCTTTGGATGGGATCTGACCCACACATGACGTCTCTTTGCAGAGCAGCGACCTGTTTGAGTTATTCAATGTAAATTGCCACACAATGTGAAAAACTGGACAATTTAACTGTCTAGCAGTTCCACTTGCATCATCACCATGAGGTCTGCTGCAAGTATGAGCATAACAGAGCACCACAAATTCAGAAAATTCTGATCTATCACTCACCTAAATTAATTCTTTTGTTTTCTACAATAGCAGTTGGATGGTGAATAACAAACACAATGGCAAAAAAAAATATGCATTTAAAGACGGTGTTGTTTATTGGCTGGTAATGGCAGTGAGTAAACCATTCTTTCCCTTTACACGGTTTCAGTTTTTTCAATGCTCAGTTCCTTTTCAACGCTTTTGGTGGCTTAATGATTCAATGTTGATGCTGGCTACAGTGAAAAAAAAAAAAAGGTTCTGATTTATATATATATATATATATATATATATATATATATATATATATATATATATATATATATATATATATATATATATATTTGAGGATGAGGGTTGTGAGTTCAGAATGAATAGAACGTCTCTGTAATGGTATTTACTTTAGTTGGATGGCATAAGGGAAGATTTTTGAAGGCCAGAATGAAATTAGGACTGAACGCAGAACATTGGACTTGAAATACCAGCAGAGCGAGCTTGATTTTTGTGCAAAACCCTTAGCCAAGGTGATCAAATTCTTGTGTGTTATTCTGCCAACTGTCCATGTATGGGGAGGGTTACTTGTATGTTGGGGACATTCGCTCTCATTTTTGGAGAGAATAATCATCACATGGTTAAATTTCTACAAAAGAAAAAAAAAATATTTTCAAAAACATGATGCAAAAAAAAAAAAATCTTCAGATCATAATTTTACATGTGCTTCGATTGTTTAAAAAAAAGAGAAAAAAGCAAAACAAAAAGAAGAAGAAAAAAAAAACAAGAGACTGTGCTTGTAAGGAGTCCAACTTATTTCCCTGAGGATGATGTTCAATTATTGATACCTGAGATTGTAGTTCATACTGTACATGAATACAAATAAAAATTGCAATTCTTTTTTTTTCCAATAGATTTCATGGAGCGTGTCATTACCAGATATTTTGTCACCGTTTTGCTGTCTTTGTCCCATTTGCACATTAACACATGTTAAAAAAAAAAAACTCAAACAAAAGTGATTGCTAAGCAGCTCACAGAATGCTGAACTGAAAAGAATGTGCTAGAGAAAAAAAAAAGTGCTGTAGCTTATTTTATGAGGTCAGAGGAGGGAAGTGGATCTATTTAAGAGGAAAAGGAAGTGCTTTTTATGCATTATACATAGACAGTTGGATTCTTTTATCTAATTTGAATCATCCCATCTGTCTGACAGAATCATTTGATTCACGCTGTCAAATCTGAGAATTCCTTAACCAATAGCGCCATAGTCTATTCCTGCTCTCTCAGCTGACTCAAAAAGACGAATAAAGGCTCTCACAGAACCTTAGAGAACATTGTCACAGTCGGAAAAATACAATAACAATAGCCTACACTGCTCTCAATGGCATTTTAAAATGTATTTAACATTGAATCCGTTAAAACCGAATTTCCACCGGAAACAATTGCAGGTGGTGTGAAAAATTACAACAATTCAGCGAAGAGACTGCCCGTCATTATGACACCCACAAATAGCGCAAAATGGCTCACAGTCACCACTGCCTTTGGGACTGCTCTGTTTCATTCACAAGGTGCTTATGAGATGGCTGCCCGTGTTGTGGTGCAGGAATCATTCAGACCGGCTTGTAGTATTCATCTTGAATGTCTCTTCCAATATTAGAATTGATTCATTCACCAAATGTTTAATTCACTGAGGTGAAATGCTCAGGTGCAGTAAAATTATTTCAAATACAGTTCAGAAACTGAACAGTGACCCCCATAAAGTTCCAGGTGATTTATACTGTATGAAGAGATGATTTTATTTATTTTTTTCTCAAAAGCAGTGAAACAGATGATCATTTATTTAAGTGCGGGTTAAAAAACAGAATGTACACCAGGTCGAGCTCTTTGACCAAAAAAAGAGAGAGATGCAGTACATTGAGCTTAACGAGGAAGACTGCTCCCCTCTTGCTGATGATGTGTGTGGTGCATTCATGGTCTTCTAAAATTGACAAACTGTCAAGAGAACAGCATCTGCAAGTATCTGGAAACCTAGAACACTATTCTTTCAAGGATATCCTTTATTTTGTTTTTTTAAGGAACCTGATGTTTGTTAGTCAATAGTCAAGCCTTAGATGTTGGCAATAGCTGTGGTAAATAAAGAGAAGTCGATGCACAACCACACATCAAATGCATGTAATGCACAGAACAGCCTGCAGATAAAAGGAAAGATGGGCTTTTTGAAGAGAAGAAGAGAGTATTACACACCAAAAACAAAACACAGACATACACACGTGATTGACTTGGTGTGACCATGCTACTGGGGATGCAGGTAAACAAAATGAATTCATTAATTCTGAAAGTTGAGACGCCAAGGCCACTCAAGGCTAATTAAGCACCTACATACTTGGTGGTTAGTACTTACCAGACTTCATGCTTTGAGTACTCACATTATAATCTATCCTTAATGGTCACTGTAATATGTCTTTCAGTGAATGATTAATATCATAAGAAATGTGTTTCTTCTTTAAGCTGATATTCATATATACAGGTGCTGGCTTGTCGGGGAATACACATCTTTCCCTAGCAACCAGTGGTTGCCAGGCATTCGCCAACCGGTCACTAGTCCCATGTAGCTGAAGCATTAGGGGGCGGCTGTGGCTCAGGTGGTAGAGCAGGTTGTCTGCCAAATGGAAGGTTGGTGAATCGATCTCTTGCTCCTCCTGTCCACATGTCAAAGTATCCCTGGGCAAGATACTGAACTCCGAGTTGCCCCCGATCCATCATTCAGAGTGTGAGTGTGTGTGTGTGTGTCTAAATGTTAGATAATGAATGTGTGTTGTGACTGGCTGAATGATACTTGTAGCAGAAAGCGCTCTGAGTGCTCAAATTGACTAGAAAGGCGAGGCGCCATTTACCATTTAGAGGGAATGTTGACTGCAAATCAATGCAAAGTTGTTCTGGGTGATTACCTTATGCTTTGATGAAATATGGAACGGCCTCTTCCAGTATGACAATGACCCCATCCATAGAGCATCAGGGGGTCACTAAATGATTCGATGAGTGTGAATTTGACGTGTCATGCTATGCTATGGCCTTCGGAAGATTTTGGACTGACATGTCGAACTCTCCACCGCTCACCATCAGCATCATCAACACAACAAATAAGGGAGTATCTTTTTAAAAAAATGTGTTTCATCCTTCTTGGAGCATTAGGGTTGTTCTGGTGGACTGTAATGGGCCAACACCGTCTTTGTTTTTCCTTAAAATTTTCATCCCTCTTTACATTCTCCTTCACTCTCCCAACTTTTTCAGCTCTAATCTGTGCTTTCATTAAAAACAGCTTCACCTTCAATCTGAGTTATTATTAAAAAACCACTTAACTGGTCCTTTCTTTTCAGCTTGTTATGTTGACCCTGTAAAGGTCATGGGTTTCTAGGTAATGGTACTTTTCAATGCTGATAAGAAATCTAAAAAAATTAAAAATAAAAGATTAATAGTACTGTGTAGTTAAGAAAAATTGTTGAAATGAAAACTAACTTATACATTGTTGAATAAAAATTGACAAGCAAGTACAGTATTATTGCATTATTAGAGTACTGTGCCATTTTAATTAAATTTTTTTGCCTTTACATTATGAACCCAAGTTGCAGTTTCACTTTTGCTCTCCATTCACCTCACAAGCAAGACTGCACATCTTACAAAATATCATTTATTTTGTATTACCTGAGGGGACATTTTCTCCTGCAGAGTTTGTGTGTAAGCAGTCTTAAATCATGTGCATTGACCCGTAACAGACTGAGACCAGTTAGTATAAGATTGCTGTACATTTAGAGGGAGAGGAATGAGGGGAAACTTGTATGTCTGAAATTTGTTATCGTTTTACATACAAGAATAGAATCACAATTTATTTTGCAACAAGCTCTACACTACTTGATAATATTGATCATACTTAGGAGATATTTTTATCAAAGGCATTCTGACAACAGCCAGTTTTGTGATGCAGGGACACTGCATTCTTCCAAAGCATGCTGCATAAGTTTGTGTGTGTGTGTGTATGTGTGTGTGTGTAAAAAGCAGATTTTGCAAAAATTAAGAAACACTGCTTTTGTCTATTTAAATCCAGTTCACAAAAAGAATATCTAACACAATCTACCTCGTGAACCTAAGTTGTCAGTGTATCAAACTCTGACAACCCCTCTGGTGAAAATCCTGATTTTAACCTTTTTAATATGTCCATATGCTGTCGTCTTGCTCTGGAAATGCAGTGTACCATCTCAAAAACAGTTTCGTACAGTCAAAGATTCATGCAAAACAAAAGAACCACTCCCATTAACATTCAGACCTTCAGGGTGAGACTAACTTATCAGAGCCAGCGTTTGGGAACATCTAACATTAGCAGCAAATTGTTAGGTGTTTGATAAAGTAGTCGGGCTGAAGGCTTACATTATTTCACATGCACATGTTTTATTTCAGTGCAGTGTGAAGGTCTGTTTGTATTGTGGTGATATTTTCAGTCATACTAGTTTGTCTCCTCTCCTCTGCTCACTGTGTTGTTTCTGTGTGTGAATAGTGTGTGTGTGTGTGTGTGTGTGTGTGTGTGTGTGTGTGTGTGTGCGCGCACGCGCGCACAGACGAGACACGTGTAGGTAACGTTACACTAGTCAACAAAAATGTGTTAGCTACTGTAGGTGCAAAAAACATCCCCAAGTTCCCAGAGTTTAATTGAAAGAATAGGGCCACTGACCGAGCTGTGTTCTGCTTGGCCTGCCGGTGTCCATCAGCTGCCTCCAAAGTCCCACCGGCTAACTAAGCCAGATAGGACTTCTTCTTCAACTTGATGGCTCTCTTCACCTCCAGCGTCCACCATTTGGTTTGGGGATTATCACCACGACGGGGACCAACACCTTGCAGCAATAGTTCTGTGCAGTAGCCTCAACTATGGAGGTGCAGAACAAGGTCTATTCAGACTCAATGTCATCGGAATCCTGTTGAAGTTCTGTCAGAAGTGGGAGGTGAAGATCTTTTGGACTGAGTCCAGTCACAGAACAACACTCAGGTTCAGATGAGGCAGGACGTTCATCCCAATCACAGCCCTCCAGGTCTCAATGTTGCCGCTCACGTGGGCTTTGAAGTCTCCCGGTAGGACAATGGAGACCCCAAATGGAGCACCCTCGAACACCACGACCAGTGACTCCAAGAAGGCCAGGTACTCTGAACTGTCGTTCGGCACATAAGGTCTGGTTCCAGGGTGGGGCCCCAGTAACCCATTTCCAGGCATGGAAAAGTGTTCCCTTGATTTTCCTCTCATAGAGGTTGTCTGAATTGCTCTTTGTCTGACCCCTCACCCAGGACCAATTTGCCTTAGGAGACCCTACCAGGGGGCAAATGACTTTGACAACATAACCCCTGGGACCCCTGGAACACACAAACCCCATCCACCATGATAATTAATTAATAACAATAAGGTGGCAATGTGTGGAGAATCACCACCTTATTGCTATTAATTAAAGCTATTCATTTGCATATTCATAGGTCTGTGAATATTAACCCTTTATTTACCACGGGCCTGCCACCATTCACGGACTTCCCAAAACAATTACAGTAATATGTACCTTAACATCTTAACTGTGCAGAATGAGCATCAATGCTGGTGTATGTTGTAAATCTGCATTGACTCTCACAGACAGAAAATTATGAAATTTTCATGACATTGACCCTTACATACAGAGAAACCATGCCACACCTTTAAAAGAGCAACCACAGTTACTCTGATATTGATCTAAAGGCAACATGAAGTCAATAGTACTTAACAGCAGCCAAAATGTGTCATATTAGTTTTTCTCTTTTTATTTAAAATGTATTTGATTTTATTTCAAACCCACATGATTCAAATACAGTTACTCTGACTATCAGGGCTGTTTAGTTACAAGTGGAAACGTTCCCTTTAAGAAAAGCTCCGCTGAGGTGTTGAGGGAGTCTAGTTCTAAGAGACAAGAGAGCCAGGTTAAACAGACCACCAGCAAGCTGTGAAACAGATGGTTTCCCACTTGACTGCTGTTGTCCATAATCAAGCATCTAATAACACCTGTTACACTTATGAAAGGTGGTTGGATAGACAGGAGAAAAGGTTGCCAACCAGTTGTGTGCACAGCCTGAAAGGTGTGGGTTAGAAAAATCCTCTTTAAGGGCAACTTCTGGACAGTGCTGGTGTCTCAGATGCCTAAAGCTGTGTCTACACAGTGGGATAAGTGTGAGCAGCATGTTAGCAGAGCAGCAGCAGCAGCATGGTGCTCTGCGTGTGTCTAAAGAGGAGGCAGGCTGAGTATTGTTGTGTAGGTCACCCATGTTTTAGAAGTGCCCAGAGTCTAAAACAGAATCAGTGTAGATATAGGCATAACACAGCAAAACCGACACTAAGTGTGAGGTGCGGCTTTGGATGGCCTTAACAGGTATATACTGCAGGGCAAGTAAAACTTGATCCATACACAGCTTGTGCAAACAGCTGGATTGTTTAAAATTGGTGTGTATGTGTTACATCAGGCATGCTTGAGAGAGATGATGGAAAAAAGGGGCTGAGCAACAAGCCATGTGTTATTATATTATCTGCTGTCAGCTTGGGAGTTTGGTTGCTTGTTGCATCGCCTTTCTCATTTCACAATAAATTATCCACTAAAGAGGAAATATTCAAATAATGCTGTCTGAGAGGAAAACTATAGAATTGGGGATGCTACCACACCAGTATCAGTCCATGTAAAACAGATGTAGACTGAGGGCTAGAAATGTTTGTTCAGGAACTGATGGTCATCCCTCGCATTTCTTTGGCATCTCACACAGTTTTGGCACTTTGCTCAAAGTCTCTTCAGACATTTGTCGGCACAGACTGGATAACAGACCCAGCCAAGTATCTTCTGATTTTATGAGGATGAGAGGAGGAAAATAGTCACAAGGCCTCATAGTGTATGTGTGTCTTGTGTATTGTGTGTGCCTAAGGTACCAGATGCTTTTTTATTGGGTTTGATTAATATGCTAGTTATTGGATAATTTATTACAGTGTTTGACAGAAGCAAACCACTGAAGAAATAGTTTAGCAAAAAAAACAAAACAAAAAAAAAACACACACATTAAAAGGTAACAGCGTTTCATCTTTAAAGGCTTATGTTACAGCAGAGACAACATTTTTGTGCTATGTTATGATTTTCAGCTGTTCGGTTACTGCTAAATGTGTTTACTGTCATCACGGATAGTACAGAGAGATGGAGTAAAAACAACTTGGAGACCTCATTATTGCAACATTTCTGTTCTGTTATGGCAGGCAAATAGGGATATAAAGTCCTCACATGAGAGTTAAAGGTAAAAGAGATGGTTGTGTGGTGATAGCAGCCAGTTCTACAGCACCTTTCTCAAGACAACCAGTGCTAAATCAAATAATCCTAATGTTGATTTCAGCAAACTTGCACATGCAGCAGGGGCATGTGGTTTCCACCTGAAAGTGTTACTCTCCAATGTCTGTTCGACTCACGTGGGCAGAAAATCTAAAATATGTGTTGCAGTTCCAGAAACAGAGAGAGGGAGAGCTTAAAAGCAGCATGCTGATGTCAGCCAATATTGCCCTTTGGATTGGAAAAAGACATCTGTTTTCCTTAATCTTTAGTGGTCTGTGTGGTTGTTACTACCAAAAAAAAAAAAAAAAGGGAAAATCTGACAAGGTGACTATCATCTGATTAAATAGTAATAGTAATAATTTTATTTATTTATGACTTCTCAACTGTTAAGCACGAGGTGAATTCCAAAGGAACATAAAAATATAATACTGCATGCTTCCGCTCCAGCATATCTTATTTAAGATAGTGTGCTGCAGTATCTTGGATATCTCATTCATTCCGCGAGGGAGCAGAAGGAATGTGGCCTCGCTAATTGGTGATGACAAATTGGAAGCAAGTCACACATGACATGATTGGCACATTCAACGGAGGACAAACCACAGTAAGACCCCACATGTTGTGCTGACAAATCAGAGAGCCATGTGCAGTAGCCAATTAAATATAAACACATTAAGTAGCCTGTACATTTAAGACTGAAGTGCGTGTCATTTTGCTGGTGTTGCGTCTTTGGCACGGTTTCAAGCAGCACAGGCACAGCTTGTATCTAGGTTATCATATAGGAAAAGCTACAGAGAGCTCTATGAATGCACATACAGTAGTTGTGTAAGTAGCTGTAGTGCTGAATAAGGGTTACCTTTATCTGTCTAAAAAAAAAAAAAGGCTTCCTCTGGTTCAAGCTTTCAAATGTAAATTTGCAGCTTTTCCCTCTATGTATCTTTTTTTTTAACTTAATATTTTGAAAATTTAGTTGTGGTTTGTAAAAACAGGCAATCTGATTAGTTTGGGCCCTGGTGCATTTTGATAGGAGTTTATGACCATGTCTGACATTTCACCGAGTAGAACAATTAGCTGATTAATTAACAGTTGTTACTCACAGGGTTAGGAGTGTATTTTGGCAAATGCTCAGGGCTCCATGTTTGTGGTTTTAAGAGCCTTACACAGTTGGTAGAGGAGTTTGACTGCTGCCTCGCTGGTCGCTGCTGTGAGTTCGGATGCATCAGAAGTGACTTATGCTAAACAGGTGGTTACCTGCTTTGGCAGAGGTGGCTGGCAGAGGCAGCGATATCCTCTGCCCTTTTCGTGCTTTGATGAGCTGGCAGCAGACCACCTGACTGTTCAGCCGTTCAAATGACAAGCTGCTGCTTCACTCCAGCACTTCTAATGTAAGAGTGTTAATCTTGCAGTGCCAACCACCAGATTGCCCCAATTGTTTATACCACTATGAAGGCAAAGCCAAAATGAATTATCGATTAGCACCCCTGCACTTACATATACTTGATAAACGCCAGACTATTGGTTCAGTAAATGGAATGTCTGTACACCAACTGCAAGGTTAACAGCAGAATGAAAAACTGCACACAGACAAGCATTGCAGAAGCTGCAGTGTGTAAGGCAGGAGTCATTTTGTTGCTATTTAACATGAGCGTCACTGAACTTAGTCATACTGTAGTGTCCATTGATCCATTTTTAAATATTCAGTTTCTGGTTTTCTACTGTTGGCTATCACTGATGCCAGTGAAACTGGATATCTTTAATATGGTCATCTCACACAGCTCTAACTCTGAGCACAGCAGCCTTGCCCACCTGCTTTTCAAATCTTCTGTTTGCCAGAGGCAACCCATCAGAAGTAAGCTATCTTAGAGGAAGGGTTGCTCTAAAGGAGAAGAGCTTAAACAGCTTGTTTCAGATAAATAAGGATATTATAAAACTGAATTATACAAAGGGACTATCCGGAGTCACAAAATTGAAATGTGGCTCTCGAAATAAGCATCTCAGGTCCCTTTTAGATGTGAAGGATGATTTTATCATTTGGCCTTGATGGCAAAAGCAGCTACTATTTAATGACTTGTGCAAGAAATGTGAAATATTCAGGCAGGTCCTGCCTGGGAATCCTTGAACACCTTCTTTTAGATGAATTAAAACATTTGAGAAATGGCTGCCTTGTCGAGACTTAAAAGAAATCTGTAAAATCTCAAAAATCTACTCAAAACCTGACAGGCAGCTAGTGTTCAAGTGTAAGATAATGGTAATATAGTGTGGTACTGCCACGCCACAGCAGGTGGGCCGGAGAACAAAAGATTGCAAAAGCAAAGATGAAGAAGGTGATAAAAACCCACACTGGATGTCAAATATTAGCAAAATGAAAATTGCATTCCCTTTCTTCCAAGGCGGTGAAAAGATATGCCTGAATCAGCTTTTTGTTGCAGTTTAATCTCTAATCAAAGTCTAGAGATCACTAAATTTGACACAGTATAGCAATAATAAACAGTAATAATACCTCATTATCTATAAAATAACTCATAGCTTATAGTCATGACTTGAATTTTGAAAACTCTTATAAATCTTTTAGTTTTATATTTCAAGGACAAGCACTCAGAGTACCATATTACTCCCAAATATGTAACTGCAATCACACCATAGGCCCTAGGAACTCCCACCTGTCACAGATTACCATTTATTTACAATGAAAAATGTCTTTGCACCACACACTGAAATTCACCTAAATTACTCCATCATGCAACATCTAATAGCCTATTCACCCACTGTTGAATACTGTTTTTATGTAAATATTAATTTTCTAATGCAGCCATGAGTTGTTGCCTAGCAACAGCCGCTGTAAGTGGAAGAAGACAGATGAGTGGTGGGAGGACAGACGTTGGACAGAATTTTTAAAAGGCTACGGAAGAATCCATACAATATCAGATAAAAGGTATAGTTTCATTATGAACATTTTTGCAAAGAGAGCCCACTATGAATAAAAACAAAACAATAAAACAGTTAACACAGAAATACTAAATAATAATAGTTAATAACCGTCTTGTAAAACAGTGCAAACATTGCCTGGATGATTATTGTTTCTGTAATGCTTAATGTGTAATGCTTCAAAATGATGTGTAGATTTATTTTTAATGAACATGGCAATGGTACAATTCACAAGACTCTGAACCTGGATGTGATAGTTTGTCACTGTTTATTTTCACTTTCACTCGTTGTGTACTTCAACTATGTGCAGAGAACAATTGTAGTTTGAGTTAAAATTCAATGAGTTATAAGCGAGGTCCTTCACCCATTGCAGGCACATTTGCTAACCTGAACCTTATGTGTTTCTCCCAGACACCAGTTTTGACAGGCAGAGGCAGTTTTCACTAAATATCAGGGAAACTGAGCTGTAGTAAAATATATTATTTATGCGCTTTGATATCATATATAATTCAAAAATTACACAAACTGATGCCATAAATAAACATGACAACATGTCACACCTGGGTATTTATATTTGTACTATTTCACTGAACATCTTTACATTTAATAGATTAATAATTGACTTGTGTGTGTGTTTTTTTAAAGGAAACAAATCTTTATCATTTAGAGCAAATCAGGTTTTCAGAATAAATGTGAACCTTATGGTAAAATTGTACCAACACAGTCCCAGATGACATTACAATACTTTGCTGTTATTAAACTTGGATTTTCAACCTCATGTATTACGTTTTGGCATTTCCATGCCTATATAAAGTTTTGACATTGTGAACTATGACTCTAATCAAAAAGGGAGTGTATCATTGGGGATACTGGGTTGGGCTCTGTAGAGAATTGTACTAATGGTTTATTCATTAACCGCTAAAATCTCTATACATGCTTGGAATACTTACTTTAAGTTAAAGAAAGGGAACACGCCACTCAGGATATACTTTACAGTGCTACTGTAAATCCATATGCATGATACCAAAATAATCCCCTCACAGCTAGAGAGAGAGAGAAGAGGAGTGAGTGCACAGATGATGGAGAGTGGGAGAAGGGGAAAGTGGGATCAGAACACAGTGTTCACCTCCAGAACCTGGAGTAAGCATTTTTCTTGTGTTAGAGTCTGGAGTTGTGCCAAGCTCTAACCAAAGACTTTATCACCTTTTGAAAGGATTACATGCTTTGACATTTTGACATTTGTATACATACACATTGCATCTCCCTTTCTTTTTCTCTGTTTTTTTTTTTTTTTCTGCCAAGTGGAACATGCAAAGCTAAAGTTTCGTGTCCAGCTGGAGTAAAAATGTACTGCAGTGCATTTGTGCCTTTGTTGTTATTTTAAAATATAAAGATATAGGCCAATTAAATTTGATCTAATTTTGATATACAGTACCAGACATATGACAGAACAAACTGATGTAGATAGACAAAAGAAGGAAGGGTACAGTCTAAATTATTAAACAGTTTTAAATTGACCAAAAAATAGTTGTTCTTGTCCCTCAACATGCACTTAATAATTCACATTGAAAACATGATTTTAGAATGTTTTTGCAAATGTATTAAACAACAAAAACTAAAATTTTCATCTGCAAATGTATTCAGACCCATTACTGTGTCTCTCCAAATTACGGTCAGGAATCCTGTTTGCTTTAATTATCCTTGAGCTGTGTCTAGAACTTGATTAGAGTGCTCCTGTGGTACTTTGAACTGATTGGACAGAGTTTAGATATTCAAATAAATTTTGTCCCATTGTTTTCACAGCATTCATTTCAGTTCACTTCAGTTTTATTTTTATGGCACCAGTTCACCATTGTCATCTAAAGGCCATTTATGTCATGGTCTTGGGCCGGTGGCCCAGTGTTTTGAGTTCTGTGGTTATGTTTCCCTGTTCCTTTTTGTATTTCGGTTTATTTCTGGTCCCTGGTGTTTCCCAGTGTCAGGTCTGCGTCCTTGTTTCCCTGTTTGACTTCCTGTTTTATTTTGATAGTCCTGTGTTCCCTATGTCTTGTGTTTGGCTTTGCTTCCCCTGTTGTTTATTTCATTTGTTTCACCTGCTGTGCCCTGCTGTTTCCTCTTGCCCTGATTTCCTCTTGTGTATTTAAGCCCTCAGTTTTCTTCCGTTCCTTGTCGCGTCATTCGTGGTGAACCCTGCTGTCCCTCCTGCGTGTTTTTTCCCTAGTCTAGTCGAGTCTCTCCCTAACCTGTGTTCTTCCCTGGGAGAGTTCTTGTTTGTGTTTTTTGTTTCTGCTGAATAAACGTACATTGCACCCTCCCGGAGTTCTGCGTTAGGGGTCCTCCTTCCTGCCTGCACAGCAGCCCCCCACGTGACACTTTATTGTAAGGTAAAGTCCCCACAATTATAGAAGAACCAATGATCAGACAATCCCTTGTGACCAAGCACTCAGTAACTGTGACTGTTACTGGCCCAGCAAAAATCCAGACTTAAAACCTCAGAAGATGCCATTTCATACTCTTCCTATCTACAGACCTCGAGAGAAAGTGCCAGAAAGAATGGGATGAGCTGCACAAATCCAGGTGTGTAAAGCTTGTTGAGTCTTAAAGCTGTAATTACTGCCAAAGGAGCTTCTACAAAGTACTGAATAAAGAGCTTGAATACTTACATAAATGAGAGATTTCATTTCCTGACTTTTAATGCAGCACACACAATAAACCTATTTATTTATCCTCTTTGGGGTTGCATCAGGAAGGGCATCTGGTGTAAAACTCAGTCAAACATGTGAAGCTACCTGCTGTGGCGATCCCTTGTGACAAGGAAGTAACTGACAGTGTCTCTCTCTCCCTCTTGTATATATACTTGAACATGACATAGTTGGTTGTGCCAAACAGACTGGTCTGAATATTTCTAAAGATGCTGCTCTACTAGGATTTTTCCTGTACAGCCACCTTAAGGTTTAACAGAGAATGGTCCAAAACAGTGAACATATCCAGTGAGCCACAGTTCACTGGGAGAAAATGCCTTGTTGATGCCAGAGATCAGGGGAGAATGACATTTCAAATAAACACTCACTGCAAGGTATGCAGAAGAGCATCTCTGAACAAACGCCACATTGAACCTTGAAGCGGATGGGCTACAGCAGCAGAAGAGCACACAGTGTCCAACTTCTGTCAGCTATGAACAGGAAACTGAGGCTACAATTCACCAAATTTGGACAATAGAAGATTGGAAAAGGTTGTGTGGTCTCATGAATTCTGATATATTCAAATGGTAGGGACACAATTTGCCATAAATACCATAAAATGAACAGCTCAGGCTGCTGGAGGTGTTGTAATATCGTAGGGGATGTTTTATCACCACACTATGACCACAGTGTACCCATCTTCTGATGGACAACTGCTTCCACCAGGGAAAGCGCACCATGTCACAAAGCTTAGATCATCTTAAGCTGATTTCTTGAACATGGCAATAAGTTCACTGTACTTGAATGGCCTCCACAGTCACCAGATCCCAATTCAACAGAGCACCTTTGGAATGTGGTGGAGCTGGAGATTTGCATCATAGCTGAGTATGAGTGCAGTTTCTCCTGAACAGAGCAAGATTTATTCAAATCTGTGAGTGGCTGGGAGGGTTAGCTGCTTCTGCTCTTAACAGAGATCTTATCCATATCTTCATCAGAACAGCGACAACAGAAACTGTCATCTGAGGTTTTTTTTTTTTAGGTGCTTTGTCTATATTTCTAATTTTCCTAACAAGATGGTGGAAAACATTGGTTTGAGAAATGCTTTGCTGGAGATAATTATCTTTCACTTCTTGTTTACTGTTTGTCATAGCACACGTGTACACATCAAGGAGTACACAGTTAGTGTAACTAAAATATCTTGACATGCTGCTTTTACTGTGATAAGCTAAGTAATGAGATGATCAGTTGCACACACAAATTATGTTTTTCATTTGATTCCATGTCAGATACTCTTCATTATTTAGTGTTAATTACAGCTATCAAAAGATTTTGTTTTTGCTCTCGACAATTTTTACTGCATATCCAATAAGAACAAGTACTTCCCCAGTACTCGAGTACTTCCCCACTGAATTCTCCTTCTCTCGTGTGTATACATGAAAGTTACTGGTTTGAAGTGCAAGATATAGAAGATCCTCTGTAGAATTAATTAAACGCCATGTTTCCAAAGAGTTCATATCCACATAATACAGCCAGTGTGAACCAGTTAATAAGCACTTCCCTTGACCTGACCTGCTACTGCCTGCTCTGTAACAGGTGCAACATCTGTGCCACTGCCACAAGTGGCCATAAAGGTCTTTATCAGCCTTCATCACTTCCAGTCTCTTTGGCTTCAAGTCCCCTCATTTTCACTTGGAAGCACTACAACTAACAATGCATGCCTGAAGTGAGAATGCAATTAACACTTAAAGAGGGATGCAACAGAAAGCTTTAAACAACACGTTTTCATGAGCTTGTTTTATATGCAAACTTTGGCAAACCAGCAATTAAAAGATAAGAACACTGAAGTATTACACAAAAGGTACTGGCTTCAGACAGTATGGACATGTTTTAAGAGGCTGGACTACTCAAGCGGGAACACCTGTATGTATGTGACTAAGAAGTATACTTCTCACACTTGTTCATGCTACTTGAGCTTATCATTAGTATTCTGTCAAGCATGTGAGAGATAAAAACTTAAAAAAAAAAAATAGAAGGGCACTCAGGAGAGCGCATACCTCCCCCACCACAAATTCTCTATCTGCCAGTATGACACTTCAATAGATACCATCCAATGTTGTCATACAACATCATAAATTACTAGATCATAAAGACTGGAAATTTGTTTTATTTGCTTTTAAAAACAGTAAAATATTACTAAAATATTATCCAATTTACTTACTAAAAATTCACTGCGATATTAATTTTAAAATTTCACCACTGATGAGAGATAGGGATTTTAAAAATTGCTGACAAATTTTGATGACCTTGACGTTTGACCTTGTATGTGTTCTCGTGCCGCTAAAGAATATTTCCATAAAGTTTAATAATTTTGGTCAAAAACCTTTTGAGGTATTATGCTAACAGACAGCTGGACAAATTAACAGGGGGGCAAACATAACCTCCCTCCACCTCGGTGGGCGAGGTAAAGATAAAACTTCCCAGTTTCTGATTGAAGAGACAATAGCTTATTCAGCTGAAAAGCAGTGGGATATTACAGTTAATACTGCAGAACCGAATTTTCAGAATAGCCAAATATGATTGTGCAAAGCTTAATAATCTTTTAAAAGAATCAATAACCCTTTTCCTTTTATTTACTGTTACCATAGCAAAATGAAAGGGACCGCCATTTGATGGAGATGAAAATCAACAACCTACAGAGGGCTAAAATCAAAGACACCCCAAAAATCAAAGTGAAAAGATAATGCAGCAGTCTCATCCATTTTGCTGAAATTTTATTGCACAACAACTCAAAATGGTACTCAGTAGTTTGGCCCCCGCGTGCTTGTATGCGTGCCTGACAACATCTCCTAATGAGAGTGTCCTGGGGGATCTCCTCCCAGATCTGGACCAGAGCATCACTGAGCTCCTGTACAGTCTGAGGAGCCTGAACCTAAACTTAATGTCCCAGAAGTGTTCTGTTGGATTTAGGTCAGGTGAGTGTGGGGACCAGTCAATTGTATCAATTTCTTCATTTTCCAGGAACTGCCTGCATACTCTGACCACTTTGTCGTGCACCACAAGGTACCCAGGACCCCCTGCACCACTGCAGGGTCTGACAATGGGTCCAAGGATTTCATCCTGATACCTAATGGCAGTCAGGGTGCTGTTGCCTGTAGAGGTCTGTGCATCCCTCCATGGACAGGCCTCCCAGACCATCACTGACTCACCACAAAACCAGTCATGCTGACCGATGTTTTAGGCAGCATAACGTTCTCCACTGCTTCTCTAAACCCTTTCATGCCTGTCACATGTGCTCAGGGTGAACCTGCTCTCATCTGTGAAAAGCACACACAGAGAGAGACAGAGAGAGAGAGAGAGAGAGAGAGACTTTATTTGCCATTTATACTCGCACACAAGTTTTGGGTTATATAGGAATTCTTGTGCAGAGCTCTGGAGTAACACTGAAAAAAAATATTAAATAAAAAAATGTATAAATAAATACATATACAAAAATATAAAAATAGGAAATAGCAGTGCAAGATTTAAGAAATATAGATAGAAATTTTAAATAAAAGGTTACTTAAGTATGAAAAGGATGATTTCTTATCAGGTGCTCCCAAAAAATACATATTACAGAGTACCAGGTTAATGGAGATTGTGAATGGCAGTTATTGCACACTTAGTATTCTGGGTGCCAGTGGTGGACCTCCCAGTTCTGGTATTCTATGTCAAATCCCAATCAGGCTGCACATTACCAGGCAGTGAGCACAGGGTCGACTAGAGAATGTCAGGCCTTCAGAGCACCCTCATGAAGTCTATTTCTGATTGTTTGGCCAGACATTCACACCAGTGGCCTGCTGGAGGTTATTTTGTAGCTCAGGCTGTCCTCATCCTGTTCCTCCTTGCACAAAGGAGCAGATACCGGTCCTTCTGGTGGGATAAGGACCTTCTACAGCCCAGTCTAGCTTTCCTAGAGTAACTGCCTGTCTCCTGGAATCTCTTCCATGCTTCTAAGACTGTGCTGGAAGACACAGCAAACCTTCTGGCAATGATACGTATTGATGTGCAATCCTAGAGGAGTTGGACAACCTGTGCAAGCTCTGTAGGGTCCAGGTATCGTCCAGGGATATTCAAGGTCTGAAGAACTCAGAGCTGACTGCCTTGACAAATTGTTGTGTTTGTATAGTGTTATTTAGGTTCCCAAATCTGACCCTAACAAATATCCTCCATATTGCAATAAGCAAAAAAACTATTGTAAAAGACAGTGCAATTCATCTACTGTAGCTTCCCACTTTATGTAGATCCAGTGATCCTGTAATTTAGAGCCATAACAATTTTATGATGTAACACTCTGAAAAAAGCGTTGCTAAATCACACCACACAAAACAAACTCAAACAGGGCAGATAATCAGTCTATGTGGTCTCATGTAACACAGCTTGAGCATCTAATGGGATTAAAAAGGAATTTTGCTGTTATTCAATACTTTTTCCTCTCTGGTTTCTAAGAATCCTTAAGTTACACTTGTGCAACTTGCATATAATAAATTTCAGTGTAAATTAAAAGATCAGCCAATGACAGGTTTAGGGCAACTACGTTTTTATACACATCAAAGAACAAACTCTGCATTTCCCTCCATTCCTCAGTGAGTTGAACCTCCACCTTCATAAGCAGGGAGAAGCTGAAGTAAATAAACTGCACATTTAGAAACTAAGGTCCACCCTCTTCAGGGATATTATAGTGGTGTAATTCTATACAGTCAATATAATACAATCAATCACTGCCTCCTTCATAACTGCCTGGCTCCCCAAATGATTCTGCCAAGTGCAAGAACAAACTGCAGTGTATCATCTGTAGTGCAAACAGGAAAGCTCTTCAATGATCTTGTCAACTTCCCTCAAGCAAACAATGAATATGTTTCTATAAAGTTTCTTTATTATAAATACAGTACAGCACCTAATGAGCTTTAAATTAGTTTTAAATGAATAAACAAACAGGACAAAAATGAGAACGTAACTAAATTTTAAATAATCCCATGAATTACTGTGTTTTTGTTTGGTCGAACCGCAGCCAACGTTTGCATATATGTGCACTGCACTGCTGTAGTTCTGCACCATATCCCTCAACTCATTGCCTGCGCAGTGGGTGATGTGGATGTTGACACTTATGCAAGACACTAGCAATGCTGTGTGTGAAACAAGTTTGTTGACATGATAAATGGCCTGTTTACTCCCCACAAAACAAGAAGAAGAAAAATGAAGAAACAATTTGAAGGTGGTTGTTTATTAAACATGCATAAGTGAACAGTGAGCTTCTTGTATGTTTGATGGGCAGCTTAAAAAGAAGAACTAGAGAGCATCTTACAATGGGATTACAACAGCTGCAGTGCCGATCAAAATGCTGATATTTCAACCCATTAGTACTCAGCAGTCATTAGTTATTAGGTTAAAACTCAGTTCCTATTGGTCAGCCCTCACAGATCTTTGAACTACTTTTTTTTTATCTCAGCTTTTATGAAAAAAAAAAGTTTAATGACAAATTCTGTTCAAGGACAGGCAACTCTATAAACCAATCAAAGTACTTAAAACTAACTTTGTGATGTTTCATGCTAGACCAGGAATCTCCTGGAACCTCCTTTTTCCCTGTACACACTTAGACACAGGCAGACTCACAAGGTGAAAACAATATCAGCTACGCGATCACGGCTGGTGAAAATAATATATTGATGATTAGCAGTAACGAATGCCCTCCTTAGCAGCCAGACTCAGACTGAAGGTGAAAACTAAATTAAGTGTGTAGCTTTGAGCGCAACCACACGCACACGCTGCATTATAGTGAAACACCCTGCAAAGTTAAAGCTTCGAGGTAAAAACCAGGAGAGAAGTTGCCTCTATGACAGAACTAGAGTCTCGGCAGCACCTTACAAGAAACAGTCTTGAAGCATGTTGGGCAGGTGACCAGCTACTTAAAAGGGTGACCTCCTGCCTTATTTTATTTTATTTTTCCCTGTACCTTTTTTCAATCTGCTTTCATGTGGCCTGCAAGGTTATGCTCCATGAATACAACTTCAAGATTGTGTTTGGCAATTTTATATTCATGTTGATACATTAAAAAAAAAAAGTAATCTAAAATATAGCTATTGTATGGATGCAACATAAAATATTCCTGGGGCAAAACAAGATTCTCTCTTGAGTACAAGAAAACCAGAAGGCAATTTTTAATATCACAAAACATATCAATTCAGTGCCAAAATGCCATAGATGCTGTAGTGGCAGTGGTAAGTATGGATATGGCAAAATGTCTACAGCAATGTGTGGAAAAAAATATGAATTTATTTAATTTAGCTTTTATTTATTGATGGGAAACTTATCTTAGTATCTAAGCTGTAAATACAGATATTTGTATTTGCATACACATGTTGTCACAGTGTTCAGTGTTGTCATTATTGTTTGCAAATGTGACAGCTGCATTTATTGAAACAAGGATGTGCATACATCTACAAAGGAGAACTTTAGCAAGTTGCTAAAAATAGCTCAATAGCAATAGCTCATAAAATGAGAATGTTACAAATGTTGCTCTTGAAGTTAATGTTCCAGTGGATTCGATGCCTAAAGCTATTGAAGTATATGTCCACTATCAGGAAAAGGTAGGGTGGCCTTCACAAGCAGAGAAAGAGAACAACACGCCATCAAAAAAATAAAAAATAAATTCTCAGAACAGGTTCATGAAAATCAAAAACCTCGTCTGAGTTAAATTTGGCCGTTCATCTCCTCAGGCATGTCCAGACGTCTTTTATTGTGGGTGCTCTGCAATTTCACCAGAGAGCAAACATGAACTTCTGTTTAAAACTGACCCGAATTTCAAGTGGATGATCATCTCTGGTGATGAGAACTGGGCATCTGGCTGCTGTTTTTAGTAGTTGTCAGTTGAAGAATACGGTCTCCAAGCCAGAAAGCAGTACATCAGGTGAGGCGCATCAGCCTGTGCTTTTTAAATTTACCCTCCACAGCGTGACCTTTTAATATAATTCTTTTGATCTGAAGTGCCGTAAAAAAGTATTTATCCCCTTCTTGAATTCGTAGGGTTTTTTTGTGTAGCCCAAGTAAATGTAAAATGCTGTTCTGAAATTATGATTTCATTTATTAGAGAGTAAAAAAAGGAAAAAGTAATTGTCGCTTAAACCCAATAACTGGTTGTGGCATCTTTGGCAGCAAGAACTGCAATCAAGCGTTTGTGATAACTGACACTGAGATTTTAACATCGCTGTGGAGGAATTTGTAGAATTGTTTTAATTCAGCCACGCTGGAGGGTCTTCTAGCATGTTTAAGGTTATGCCAAAGTATTTCAATCGGATTTTGGTCAGGATTTTGACTCGGTCACTCCAAAATCTTCATTTTGGGTTTTGTTTTGAGCCATTCAGAGGTGGACTTACTGGTGTATTTTTGGACCATTGTCTTGCTGCATAACCTAAGTAAGCTTGAGCTTCAGGTCATGAACTGATGGATGGACATTCTCCTTCAGGATTTTCTGGTAGAGAGCAGAATTCATGTTTCCATTAATTTGTTATGCCCCTCTGCAACCCTTACTCTTTCTAGTGGCAGTAAGAGTTTCAGGTGTTGCTTTGGTTAATTGCTAATCGACTACACCTGATGAGGTGTGGATAAAGGTGTGTATGAGGTCAGCCTTGGAGGGCCTCTACTTTTTTACAGGGGAAACCCTCACACCATCATACTGAGGATCATCTCAGGAGTCAGGTCTCCATTCGGAGGGACTTCAGACAGCTGCCCCTCCTGTGCCGCACCCTCTCCCTGGGACATTTCTTCTATCTGGATGGTCGACTTCCCTCCACCAACCACCACCTCCTCTGTAGCCCTATTGTTGTCTTCGTCTTGGTTAGCTCCGACTTCCTTCTTCACATTGATGTCAGCCTCTCCAGTGGCGTTGTCCTCCACACGGATGATAGCTGCCAATGCGTCTGGTTTGCTCTTTGGGCTATGCAGAAGATGATCGTGACATGGATGTTTCTGTGTATGACTTTGAGGAAGAGCAGCAAGAAGGGCTGTTGTCAGAGGTTAATGCTGAGAAGGTTGTGGACAACATGAAGCCCCCAAGCCCACAAAGATTAAGAAAAATGGTGTTAAGAAGACTTTCCAGTGCAAACTGTGCAGCTACACCTGCCCAAGGTGCTCCAACCTGGACCGACACACGA
The DNA here is from genome assembly GCA_024447675.2 of Pterophyllum scalare. Lineage (NCBI taxonomy): Eukaryota > Metazoa > Chordata > Actinopteri > Cichliformes > Cichlidae > Pterophyllum > Pterophyllum scalare. The sequence goes on along the minus strand of JAMQGT020013158.1, from coordinate 15,925 downwards.
AGAGCCACAACAATGAGAGTCCGCATAAATGTCATTTGTGTGGAAGAGGATTCAGAACGGTCACACTGCTGAGACACCACCTCAACACACACACAGGCACTCAGCCACATAAATGCACAGATTGTGACATGGCATTTGTGACCAGCGGTGAGTTGGTGCATCATCTTCGCTGCAAACACACACACATGAGAAGCCTTTTAAATGATCCATGTGCGACTATTCTAGTGTGGAGGTGAGCAAGTTGAAAAGGCACATCCACCCTCATACAGGGGAGTGACCCTTCCACTGCAGTCTGTACAGCAATGCCATCAGAGACACTTATAACAGGGTTCATACACCTTTTCCAGGATCAAATTCAAGCACTTTCAAGGTCAGTTTTTAAGATTTTACAGTGATACATTTTTATACAAATACATACATACATACTTAAAATTATTTCACATTTTTAAATCACATTATTATGCCATAAGTCACTTAACAGAAAACTACTGGTGGTTAATTTGGTCACAAATAGACTGACAGGTCACATGCAGGCATGCAGGCCAGGCCCAGGCAGAGACATTTTAATTTCAGACTTTCCAACTCATTTTGTTTCTCCATCTCATAAGCAAACCATTCAATCAGATTTTTTTTAAGTGGTTACAATTCAAGCAGTTTCAAGTACTATATACAATATTCATGTACTTTTCAAACCCTGAAAGGACAACATTAAAATCCAAGCATTTTCAAGGATTTCCAGCACCGTACGAACCCTGTTATAAGCTGAAGAGACACATGAGGACACACTCAGGTGAGAAGCCGTATGAGTGCTACATCTGCACATAATTATGGCAAGTCATTGAGGTCGTGAAGCAGCAAAGCAGCCCCCAGACCATCACACTACCACCACCGTGTTTTGACTGTTGATACTGTATGATGTTCTTTTTATGAAATGCTGTGTTCGTTTTATGCCAGATGTAGCAGAACTCAAACCTTTCAAAACGTCCAAGTTTTGTCTCTTCAGTCCACAAAACATTTTCCCAGAAGTCTTGGGGACCATCAACATCACATGTGATTAATTGGGAAATGTGAGACAAGCCTTTGTGTTCTTTTTGGTCCGCAGTGGTTTTTGTCTTTGAACTCTCCCATGGATGCCATTTTTGCCCAGTCTCTTTCTTATTGTTGAATCATGAACATTAACCTTAACTGAAGCAAGTGAGGCCTGCAGATCTTTAGATGTTGTTCTTGGTTCTTTTGTGACCTCCCGGATGAGTCGTTCATGGGCTCTTGGAGTCATTTTGCCAGGCTGGACACTCCTGGGAAGGTTCACCACTGTTCCAAGTTATGTGCATAATGGTTCTCAAGCCTTAGAAATGACTTTGCTCATTTTGGAAACACTCATATAAGTCATTATGACTGATATTGTCATTCAGACCGGAGGACATGTTGTAACTATTTCACTCTTAGGTGCAGCTGAGGATGCTATATTGTTCTTTCCTTACAAATTTTTATGCTTAAATTGTTTTTTGATTATTTTTGGTGGTCTGGGAGCAGACACAGTCTCTATGTCAAGTGCTTTCTAACAGTCACACATCAGTCACACTCAACATCAGTAGCTACTCAGGGTTCAGTCTCTTGCCCAAGGTGTTTGGCTTGCAGACTGGAACCACCAACCTTCCAGTTGATAGGTGACCTGTTCAACCTCCTGAGCCACAGCCACTACCTTCTTTGAAGTGAATCCAACATTGCTGGACTCAGACACTTAGCGAATAAACTCCTCATAAAATGTGAGAATGTAATCAAACTGTTTATTAAAGGGAAAATGTGATTTTTCGGCCACTCTATTAGCTGGCATAATATTAACTTATAACCAGCTGTTGCTGTTGTTTAGCTGGCTCGTTGTCAGCTCAGCTGTCTGGAAACGGGAGGGTCGCATGTCTAATCTGCTGACAATAAGTAATTGTGACAATATCGGGAATAAATAAGCACGTTTTTGCATGTTTTTTTTGTGTTACAACCCTGACTTCAGTTCAGGAGATGAGGCTTGAGGTGAGGAGGAAGAGGATGAGGTGGAAATAAAGGAGGAGAGCTATATTTTTGAAAGAGCTATTTGTGATCTTTAAAGTACAACGTATGCACCCAGTCTCTAGCCACATGCATAAAATGTGATTAGGTGGAGCAACGATGACCATCTCGGCCATTATATTCAAGATTTTTATGGATTACTTCTAAGTTTATGAGAATGCATCACCTTGTTGGAAGATGTAATTACACACTAATCAATGCACTTTTATGAGTACAACTTTCTTTTTATTAAATAACCTCAAAAAATTACTTACTGTATCTTTAAGAATTGGACAGTGCGGCTTTAAGCAAAGATTACGTGATGACACATAAAGCATTATCTCAAAAAGTCAACCACTACAATAGTAATGCTCACTGATGTATTTTTAGTAGTTCTTAGAGGCTTACTGAGGAATAGCCTATACACTTGCTAATTCACCAGCGTGAATTATCTTTAAAAACTAGTTTGTGCTAACTGTGGGCAAATATAGAGCTTCAATTAAACTTTGGACCTATTACTGATGTTTGAATGTGTTTTGTGTGACTCTATTTGTATGTTTTCTTTCTGTGCTACTTTCACCACCTTATATAAATCCACTCCTATGGTGTTAACAGTTCCAGATGCTTCTTAACACTTTCGCTGTGCCGGTAAGTTGAAGCATGCGATCGATGCAAGACACATTTACAGGCCAGCAGAAGGACAGCTGTGGTTTAAAGATTCAGACATACCTGCTGTGCTGCTGTCATCTAATTACAGTCACACTGGTATTACAGCCATCTGACTCTTTTCAGTACAAACACTATAATTTCTTTGCCAATTTGTCTGTCTTCCTTTATTAATGCTTTGCCAGTGAAAACATCCTGAGGTCCTCAAACACAAAGAGCATCTTTCTGAACACATTTATTGAATGTTTAACCACTCAGAATACATATTGCTTGTCTGCAGTCTGTGGAATTATTGAATTTAAATTCAAGTTGACTATATGAGGATCTGAAGCAGTTTCAGTGCAGTATATATTAAATATGTTGGATAATATAACTCTGCAATATTACCGTAAAATGTGAAAAATCCGCCCTCTTTTCTTTTACAAAGCCATCCTTTGTTTTAGCACTACACCAGGAGAGTCACACATAACACATAATTTTGAATACAGTATTTAGTCAGTGTGTAATTACAGGTAACTGTAATTACACACTGTAACATGTTATTGACCATCATCATGTTGATCAACACTTATCGATCAACATGATGATGGTCAATGATATTTAGCTTCATGCATGTCATGTCACTATTTTCACCAATAACCTAATACACAAATAAATCACAAAAACAGATCATAAATTAAAATGTCTAATGTAAAACAACATGAAAAACATGATGTGAATAGACATGATTTTGTCATGTTTTCACAGAAAATCCATTATTATTTATCACAAGTAAGTTTATTTTAAAGATAAAACTGTTCATTCTAGTTTATTGATGTAAATACATTGAGTGCATAATGACAAAAAAATCTTTAATTTCACTTGGATTTGTTCATTAAATAACAGATATGTTGTGTCATCACAAAAGGTTTCACCAGAAAATCGTGGGGAAAAAAATTATTATTTTCTTCTACTTATCTATGGGTGGTGCGGGGACAGCAGCCTAAACAGAGAAGCCCACACCACTCTCTCCTCACCTACCTCCTCCAGCTCATCCGGGGGAACACTGAGGTGTTCCCAGGCCAGCAAAAAGATATAATTTCTCCAGTGTGTCCTGGGTCTGCCTGGGGGCCTCCACCTGGTAGCACCTCACCCAGATGGCATCCTAGTCAGATGCCCGAACCACCTCAACTGGCTTATTTCAAGGAGCAGCAATTTTACTCTGAGCCCTCCTGACCCAAATGACCGCACTCCTCACCCTGTCTCTAAGGCCAGCCAGTCATCAGAGGGAGCTCATTTCTGCTGCTTGTATCTGTGATCTCGTTCTTTCTCTGTTGCCAACTTTGATATAAAAAGAAACCTTGTCTCTAAAGGGGCCAAAAATATTTTCGGGGGGGGGGGTCCCCCCAATGCAAGGTGCATATGAAGGGATGCAGTATGAGCGCTGTATGTACAGAATTGTACACCCATCCAAAAATCTTCAAAAACTGCTAAAATTGTCACTGGTCACTTTATGGGGGAAAAAATGTGAAAATTCGTTAAATTTAGCGAAAAAGTCGCTAAATTGGCAACACAGAAATACAGAAATAACACAGAAATAATCCAGCTGTCAATCTCCCGCTCCCACCTCCACTCACTCGTGAACAAGACGCTTTTGTCAAGTCATAATTTATTTTTTCGGAACAGAATTTTCCTATTTCTAATTTCATTTTTTTTTGGTGTCCTAGCTGTGGGAATATTTCTGTGATCTGACAAGGTTTTCTTTAACAGTGCACCTACAGAGTTCAGTATTCATGCAAGCAGGAGTTCAACTAACAGCCACTGGTGTCATTAATTATTTAATTGTAATATTTCTCTATCGTTCTAGAGAAACAATTGATACAATGTAGAATTTCATGAAGATCATTAAACCTACCAGCCACTGTTAGATAAGAGGTGAACATATAGTATATAAACAAAACTGTGAAAAGAGCAAACACACAGCACGGAGTTTAGTTTAAATAAACCCGGCTGCTAGTGCACCATAATTTTTTTTCTCCAATTTTTGTAAATTTTCCTAGATAATGAAAATAATGGCAAATTGTGTGTCAGTGATTAAAGCCTCTATCAATGGGATGCTATCTGTAAATTTCAAGTTCTGAAACCTAGTTCTTTGAGGGAGTAAATAGGTAGCAGTCTATATGTGGATCATTTGTTTGTTGTACTTTTTTAATCATTATTGTTTTCTGCAGGTGTTTGTTTGGCCTTTAGGTCAGCTTGTGAAGTTATTAAAGCCTATTCTGTGAGCACATTGCAATTGCAACACTATACACAATGGCATTTATTTTAATACATCAGATAATAACTCACAGAGAATCTTCAAAACCCTTTAGGAATAAAGCAGAAGTGACCGCCTTTTGCTTCGTTCCATAATGGTAACATTTATTGCACTGTCATTTAGAAATGCTTTGAAGACTGCTACTTCACCTTCTCCCATACAGTCATTTTATCAGTCTAATTCAGCATTATTTTTTCCTGTCACGTACTATAGAGACACAAGAACTGAGGGAACAAAAGGGCTGAGAGGACACGAGGCCTATATTGAAAAAAATAATAATAATAATAAAATGAGATCAAACAAAGTATTTGAAGCTAAGATGTTTTGGGCTCTGTGAATGAGAAGTTTACATCCAACCAAAAGCCTCAGTTGCCTAAAACAGCCGGTCTGAGCCTTTTCTGGTGGGCTCCATTAACTAAGATAAGGATATAATGTTGGAAATGGCTCACTTCCAAGAGATGAGTGAAGTAAGCTCTGAGCCGGAAGATGTGATTTAACGGGTAAGTGTGAAACTCGGGGAGTCACTCTTTCACAAGGCTGACTGCTACTGTTGCACTCAGAGAACAGCAAGGGCAACCGGACATAATGGTTTTTGTCATGCGATGGGGTGCAGAAGAACTTTGACAATTTGCATGCCATTAAAATTCTTGGTTAAAAACAGATTTGATTTTGGACGGAGCAGATGCAAGTTGTTCAAAGCTGTTTCTTTTTCACAGAGAAACTTTAGGTGATTTTTTAAAAAATTTTATTAGTCATTTACCCCTGGGCAGTGATTTTCAAAAGATGCAATTGGAACCCCAAGGGCATTGCTTTTGTCAAAGAGGGTGTGCATTGCATTATTTCTCATTTGCACTGAAGATAAATAAATAAATATAGAGTAATAATTTTATCTGTTGTGTATTTCTCAAATTGAGTGTATATAAAAGTGGCTACATTGAGGCCACGGGGTATATTTTTATGTGGGTGGTGAAATGAACATCAAATTTCTATTATCTAAATATCAAAATCGCTGTTTATTTCGCCGCTCAGCATTGCTCTTTTTTGCAGTTAGCGCTTTGGTTTTCCAGCCCACTGCTCACAGAGGAATCCAGAGCTTGTCGATCAGGGTTCACAAATATCTCCTGCTCTTGGTCACAACGTGCAAGGTATCCAGGCACAGCAAGGTAGAGAAATGTGTGTGAGGGGAAAACCTTGTCTTGTCAGCACCAGTAAAAGTCTGCAGCTTTCTGAGCATGCACTGTCAATCATTGCGAGGCACAGCTGACAGGGTCAACTGATCTGTTATGCAGCATGTGCACTTTTCAGGCAGACCCACGGGATGTGCCAAGGGTAGCTTAAGAACAGCCTTGCTGTTCACAAGACTACCAATGACCTCTAACTCTCATCTGGTGCTTCTATCGATTCCATATATACTGGAAGTAACCACAGTTTGGTGCATGAGTTTTAATCTACAGTCAGCAAAAAATAAGTAGATTTGTATTTAAATGGATGAAAACTGTTCCAAGTCTAATCAAGCTATTTCCAGGGCACTGTTTACTGACATCTTAATATCTGACATTTGATCTTCTTCCTCTTCTTCTTTTTTTAAAACCCCTGGAGTTAGAATTCATGAAATGGACCGTAGTGAAAAATCCAGCCTCATATTTCAAAGTGCATAGAAAATTGATCTCATCACTAAAGCATGTGTAGTCAACCTGTTTTAGTGATGCAGCTTGAACACATGCGCCATTGAAAACAGTCGTGTTTACTGACAGGATTTTTGTTTTGTTTTTTTACCCTTCTACTGTACAACCTAGTTTGTGGGTTTACAGTTGCATTTAAGTGGGTCAACAAATAAAGTTTGGGAACTCAAGTTACTAAAGGCTTAAAGCAACATGCAGGCAGAGAAGGAAGGCAAACAGCTTACTCCCCTATCTTTCTCCACTCTCACCCACACTGGATTAAAGGAAGATAGGGAAGTTGGGCATGGAAATGAAATGATTTATTTAAGACAGGTCGCTCCACCAGGAGTAAGCACTGTCCCTGGGGATACCCTGACTTCTCTACATTGCTCTCTCTCCCTCTATCCCTCTCTCACTCATAGCTCATGCACGCACATTTTACATATGCATTTCAACGGGAAAGAAGTAATAAAGATGCAAAATAGAGTGCAATGTGATAATCCATGATGAATGTGTCTGCAGTGTTGTTATAGTCAGCTCATTCTGACTTATTTACTGTCATTGTGATTCATTTTCATGCTGCCACGCGCTCTTCAGGTTTGAAGTCTTGCTTGAGTGGCTTAATGTGCTTCTGATTGAAATTAAGCCTATGTGCATATATACTGTACATACATATATAATGATATCTAATTTGGGCAGATGATTACATGATGTTTTTTTTTTAATCTATACAGAATTTTGTTGTACTGACATGTTGATCCCACAGATGTTTCCTCTAGAAAGGGTCAAAAAGCCTGCACCTAGTTTTATAAAGTCTGCACAGTTTTTAACAGACTCTAACTGGCAGTGTTATTTGAGTCTACACATTTAGCAAATGGCAATATGGCATTTCAGTTTTCATTTTACTGGTTCTGCTGCAGTTAACCAAATTTCAGACTTGGAAGCGAGGGACAACAGTAATTTCAGTGTCAGGCGCATTGTATTGTTGCATAATACTATGAATTATTTTCACAAAACTGCCATTATTGAAACATCCTGCAGAGCTGCTGTTTTAGTGAGAACAACAAGTTAAAAGCAGATCTCACAAGCTATTATGGCCAGAGCGGTGCAAATTTATGAATCTGAAGTCTCTTTTAACACAGAACACAAAACCGACAACAAAACACCTCCTACTTAATGTACTCAAAACACTGGGAACACCAAGAAATGAGAATGAATAACTGTAGAGTACACGCTGCACATCCTGTACGTATCAAAGTCGGTGTCTTTCACTGCCAGGTATAAGGCTTTGATCACAAATGACAACATAAACCTTTAATATTCAACTTGACTTTCCGCATAGCTCCGTGCTTCTGAAAGCAGCACCTCTATTCATTCTGAGCTCATTTAGTCACAAATGACCTCTTAGCAGAGGATCCTGGTGTATATCTGCTACTGTCCCACCAGAAGTGTTGCCTTTGGTCCTGTTATCGCTAATTCTTAATTGTATTAGAGATCTTGTGGAAACTGCAGACACAGCTGTTAATTGGTTTATGTTTCATATCTCAGAGATAGATTGTCCTCGCTTTCCTCAGTCACTCTATAACCTCCTCAGGACTATTTAACTGTACTGTAGTTTCAGAGGTTTTCTTGCTACATTTTATACTCATCCTTGTGCCCACTTGTAAAACCTCTAAAATTTCAGAACCAATTTGAAACTTTTTGAAATGATGTGCCAGATGTTGGGAAAGCAGGATGTATGGATGTCAAAGAGCAGATATCTCTAATATGGTCATGTCAGATGCACAGCTCTGGCTGTTAGCACACAAATCTCTCCCTGCCTGTTTTTCAAAATTTCTGTTTGCAAGGGGCAGCCAATAAGAAGAAAGTTGACTCAAAGGGAAGGGAGTTAAAACCTGACTGCTAGACAGAGGATGAACTGAGGGGCTGCACCAAGGCTCAGTGTAAGATAAATAAGGAATATTTAGAAATCTGAATAATGCAAAACCTACTCTAGTAGAGTCCAATAATCAATCCATGGAATTGGAAATTAGCATAATAGGTTTCCTCTTCTTTTAGTCATCAAACTGAAGTCTGATATAATTTAATCTATATGGAAATTGTGGCATACTGGCAGATATGTCAAAACAGTTATAAACTCTAATTTAGGAATCTTTCTTTTTTTTTCAGACAAAGCCCCCCCCCTTCTCTTCTGTGTCATTAAGGCTTGATATTTATTGAAAAAGAAGATGATTTATTAACAAGTATGTATCTAAGAAGATTTGTCTTCAATCTTATTATTCCAGCAGGTACTGTATAGCAGCTGCATTTTGTTGTCCAAAAAATGTTCTTGTTGCAAAGTGATTTCATTTCTAAAACATGCATTAACTGATTTTCTGGCTGATTGTGTCTTATAACATTAGCAGTTTGTGGCCACTGGTTGAAGGATCATATTCACTGTCCTTTTAGCTCTGTTATACTCTCCATTAAGTCTAGAAGGAAAATTTACAATTCCTTACTTTATGCCATGCTTGTTGCCTTTTTTTTTCAAGTATTTTCTTTCATTTTTTAAATGAGACAGACCCTGAGAAGCTAGATTAAACTACAGCAGTAAAATTTGAAGATGGTCATACAACACAGAGCTGAAGATGGAGCTAAGTGCTCTTTACATGTGAGGAGACTTCTTGAAGAAGCCCTCCACAATACCTATCCCTTTTTACAAAAATAAATGTGGAACATTTTTGATGGATGTAAGTATCTTAATTCAGCGTGTGTACAGTAACACTTTACACTTTTAAGAAAAAAAAAGGATCAACATTATAACTTGAGTGTCAGGGGAAGATTGCCTGGGAACTGAAGGTAGAAACAGCAGAACAGTTACATGCCACAGTCAGTAGAGCTGCCAAACTGCAAGACTTAACACAGTAGGATTTAACTGCTGGCAACCTCAGCTCTCCTTCCAAGGGAAAGAATTTCCTTGTTGTAAATTATAAACTGAAAGCTTTGCAACGAGCAGTTATCATTGCATAAAACAGTTTGCAAAGTGCTTGTAAAGTCTTACTGCAGACTGAGTATTTTAAAGATATGTATAAAGACAGGTATGAAGAAAACCTTGTTAACCCGCAATGTATTTTTGAAAAGTGCAATTTAAGGGACGCTATCAAGAGATCAAAAGGTTGGCTTAAATCACAAATTAAAGGCTTTAACTTTTCTCCAAAAAAAAGTAAACAAGGAAAAATATTGGTTATCAACACAAACAGGTGTTACACCCGAAAGAACTTGAACAAATTCCCAAACAGACAAATTTCTTTGTTAAAAAAGTAGCAATTCTTGCAAACTTTTTTTTGAATGCTTCTCTTTTCAAAGGAAGACACATCAACTTCATGCCCAGTACCTCCACAGCGCAGCCTTTCTTCGAGGCCACTGAGTTGCTTCATAGTTACGGACTACAGTAGCAATGTGAGCTTTTCTTTATTGATTCATCTTTCACAATTCTTCAGCCTTTCAATTCAATTCCATTCAGCAGTGCCAAATCACAACAACAGCTGCCTCAAGGTGCTTTTTATTATAAGGTAAAGACCCTACAATACAGAGAAAAAGCCCTATCCCAGCTGTCATAGGGTGAGAGGCGGAGTAAACCCTGGACAGGTCACCAGCCTGTCACAGTGAGACAGACAACCATTCACACCTGTGGGCAATTTAGATTCATCAATTAACCTAACCCTATTAACTGCATGTCTTTGGGCTGTGGGATTAAACCAGAATACCCAGAGAAAGCCCACACAAACACAGGAGAACATGCAAACTCCACACACACTGGCCAAGGTGTAAGGTAACAGTGCTAACCACTGCACCACCGTGCTATCCAGAAGAGAGCCAGAGTTTAATAATAACAAATCATTAAATGCAGAATGGTGTGTAGAGACATAGAGAATGAAAAGAGGTAAGTGACGAAGAAACACTCAATGCATCATGGGAAGCCCCCAGCAACCCTGAGGGATAGTTCAGGGTCACCTGATCCAGCCATAACTATAAGCTTGATAAAAAGGGAAAGTTTTAAGCCTGATCTTAAAACTAGAGAGGGCATCTGTCTCCTGAATCCAAACTAGGAGCTGGTTCGACAGAAGAGGGACCTGAAAGTTGAAGGCTTGTCTCCCAGTCTACTCTTAAATACCCCAGGAACCACAAGTAAGCCTAATTTACATTTAATAATTGATTAATAATAGATTAAATGCAGTGTTGAGGCTGTCATTTTCAGCATCTACATGAATGTTAAAATCACCCACTATAATTATTTTATCCAAAATGAGCACAAAATCAAATACAGTCTGAGAATTCAGGTAGAAACTCTGATTAAGGTGGATGATAGATAACAAAAAATACTTTATAAAACTATTTTTACCATTTCACCCTTGATTTTCAACCTCATTGCAACCTGGCAAATACACATCTATAGCATCACGCTACTAGGTTACATATAGTGCAAAAAGAAAAAAGAATTAAGTTTCTCCCGACAAGATATCCATTGCTTTTATGTGAAAACTTGAAGCTCATCAAAGGATAAATGTGCTATGAGTTAAGCAGGTTTAAACAGAATCCACAATGTGTTTGGGCTGGCTTTTTATAACCAATGAAAACTCTCCATCATCTATGCCTGCTTACACCCCCAAATAGTATGAGTCAACTGCAGCACCTAACACACAGCTGCTCTCCTAAATCTGCATTAAGAGCACTAGCAACCACATCTCTATGCGACTGCCTAGCGGTCTGTTTCAGCCTGCTGACTCACAGCTGCAGAGCTAGGAGAGCTGCAGGTATGTGGAGGACAAATAAAAACATGCATGGCAGTTTTGCAAGACTTTTATTCTATTTTAAGTTAAAGAAAAGATTGTGGGAAACTTATAATTTCAATTGAAACAAGCTAACATAATAATCTAACCACACCTTTAATAGCAGTTTTCAATACTCCATGCTACACAGCTGCAAGGAAAAGACAGAAAAAAACACCCGAAAGACTGAATGGACATACTATAACAATGTGCTCTCCATCCATTTCTTTAACACTCATCCAGGTCAGGGTCATGGAGGGTTGGAGCCTAAGATGCCTCAGATGGCATTGAAATGTTTGGTGAACTCTGGATACACACCAGTGTATCTCAGGTGTAACACAGACACAGCTTTTCACACTCACATGCACATCTGCCTTCAGTCATTTTTTTATTTTTATTTTTTACACGCAACTAACCTAAAATTTATGTTTTACTGAAGGATAATTCATACGGTGTGAGTGACAAAAAATAGAAACTAAGTTAAAAAAAAAAAACAAAACTGCTAGAACAGATTTTTCATTGTGACACGATGCAAGTTTGAATGAAGGAATAAATTATATAAACAACTTTTAGAATTGTACTTATTAAATTTCCCTCTTAAATAAAAGATGTGATGTAATTATGATCCATTCATCCATCCATCTTTTTCTGCTCATCAAGTTCAAAAGTGGGGTACACTCTGGCCAGTCTGTTGGAGGGCTAGCATGAAGACAGACAAAATTCACACCTAGGGCCAGTTTACCAGCTAATCTAACAACCATGTCGTTGGACTGTGGGAGGAAGCTAAAGTACCAGGTGGAAACCTCCGTAAGGATGGGGAAGTCTCCACAGAGAAAGGCCCCAGTACTGGCCAGTACCCCAGCTGGTACTGTAACAGTGCTAACCACCGTACCATTTTGCTGCCAATGTAAATGATATGTTCATTATATTTTGAAATACAACTAATTTCCGATGTAGTGTCTTTAAAAAGCATCAAGTTCAAACAATCTGCTTCTGCCCTGATCTGGTACCGGTGAGGTAAAAACTGGTCAGTGTTATTACTAATATGCATAACTGAAAAAAGCTTTTGATAAATCTCCCCTCCGTGCTCTACCTAAAAGTGCCTGAAGAACCTTTATATAGCTTTTAATCTTCAAGTACACCTCAAGGTTTCGTGAAAGCCAAATTTAACACAATATGCACCAGGTCTTTTCTTTTGTCTTAGAAACCAAAAAAACCTGCCTGTTCATTCAAATAATAATTACCTAACAGTTTTCAAGATGTTTCCTTGGGGGAAAATGTCATTTGCCACTCATTCAAGAGAGAAAGAGACAGTGTTCAGTTGGTGCACTTCCAATTAACAACTTGTCATGAGTTGCTAGTGTAATCTGCAGAGCTAATAAACAGTAGATCAGTGTAACATGTAGTTCAGTCACAACTCACATTTGAAATGAATGATACAGTTTTACAGCAGCAGAATAAAGTTTGAACTTTGCATCTAGGCTCCCTACCTGCAACTATGAAAATGGGAAGTGATGAGTTAACATTACCCTGGAGCCTACAGGTGGATGCTAGGATGGTGAAGGGTTTAAAACAGCAGGCAGTGACGTCTCACAGGGAGATATGGTAAATTTTAAAGCTTAAATAAAAACTGTAAGGATGTGTTTGGTATATGACACAGGAGGAGTGAGACATGCTGGATGTGAATGTTCGAGTTGCTTGCCCAAATTAGCTTCCTGGCATCGCTCCCCATATTGTTAGCCTCATAGCATAGTGGCCTAAGTCATATTTTGGCCAAATTGAGATATTTATCCAAATGACTCTACAGTGGTAGCAAAGTAGAATTAGGAAGGTATCTCAATTTGGCCAAAATATGACTTAGGCCATTATGCTATGAGGGTAATGAAGCAGTCAACACGCAAGCTTACAATTAAATATGTATGTAAATTGGAAAATTTCAAAGCAAATAAATAATAATAATAACATGATTGCACTGGCAGAACTAAACCAAATGATCTTTCTTTTTTGAAGGTATACCCACCAATAATAGCTTCGTGCAGATGTATTCTTCTGGCCTGTGGTCATCACACTGGTGGTGTCCAATGCCAGCAATGATGTCACCACAGTCCCATCACCGCTTATGCTGGTGCTTGAGGCACATCATACTGCAGTATTCTCCTGCGACAGGTGTCACATTAGCTGGAATAACAGTAGAAGAAGTCAAAGCAGGAAGCAAAGCAATCACTGAGTTTTTTTTTCAAGGTTTTCTCCTGAAAGTCTTATCTTTCAAGCTGTCGCAGCATCACCCTCTGTATAATCTGAGAATCTCTGAGCTCCTCTACTGATATATCACTGAAATGGCAGCAAAACCATCTCTACTGTATGCCTGTGTCTTCAACCCGGCAATGCCACCCCCACCAGGTTACAAAAATCAAGAGGCAAAAGTGTGGTTCATGCCAGCAGTTTGGATGTCATCCTTGGGGTGTGCCACTGTTTGTGAGGATGACAATGGAAGATATAAAAATTATGTTGAATAAAAAGGGTTGTTTTTGTTTTTTTGTTTGTTCTTTTTCTTACCCCACTCTGTTAATGTTGAAAAAAAAAACCTAAACTTTAGCCCATATATGGTAGCTTACAGCTGTAAGCAATAAAATTAAGCAACATTTACATTTTGATATTTTGGATACACAAAACCACAAAAAGGCTTAATTTCCATCCATCCATCCATCCATCCTGTTTCTTCCACTTATCTAGTCCAGAGTTGCGAGGGGTCAGAGTGGACTGGACTCAGTTGCCATAGGGTTAGAGGTGGGGTACACCTTGGAACGGTGTTGCAGGGCTAACACCGAAACACTGACAGAATCACCATTTAACCTAACATGCAGGTCTTTGGAAATCACAAAGCAAGCTTAATTCCCATCCATTTCCATGAACAATTTCCATATTTATTTTTGGCCTAATAGAACCCTTAGCCAACAGACAACAAACAATGGGTCATCCCTTCATTTAGCACATAGGTCTAGCAGTGACCACACACACTGGTAGATTTACCTTCCAGGTCTGAGAAATGAAGCCAGCATGGAACCTGCATTCTTTCTAGTGGCCAGCAGCAAGTGACTCCTGTGGTGGCAAAAAGAAATCCATTCTGGGTAGTTTTGTGTACTTCTGTGAAGTCCATGAACAAATCTATGAATGATCCTCAGCTCGTTTGATCTGTGATCTCATTCCCTGAGTTTATAGTCTCAGTAACTAGTTTCAGTTCTTACTGAATATACCATGACGTTCACTTTCTAAAGGTTTCTGGCCATTAAAAACAGAAAGGACAGTAATGCAGAGTATGTTTCAGCATGTCGCTACCTTTCTGTTTTCCCTGCATCACCACCAAGGTTCAGAATCTTCTCAGCTTATCTTCCTGCCTGTTTTGCCAGTGAGCTACAATATAATGACTAATCTCCTGTGGAACAAGTTGTCCACAGTACATCATATGGTGTCAGCCAAAGGAGTATATGCTTTTGATGGTTTTGAAAATCATACTTTTTGGATTTCTAAATGCCATAGTTTACCTTAATAATGTAATGTCACCTAACCTAGAGGCAGTTAAACAATCTTCTCACACACACACACATACACATTTACACACACCCTACAGGCTTCTTTTCCTGGCAAAGGAGTACTCACTTCACATAGTGACAGAGTGCAAAGACTGGAAACTCAGCAAGTGGTAGAAAACTTGTGGTATGGAATGAGACGACGTTTGATGTTAACAGAAAATTCTGTTCAGGCACTTTGCTGTTAAGACTGATTGGCACTCGAGAGATTGCATCGAATTAGATTCTATTTTGGGACAGATGGTTCCCACATAGTATTTATCCAAAGTGTGTATTTTGGGACTGCGCGTGTGTGTGTGTATGTCTGTGCATGCTCATTGAGGGTGCATTTGTTTGTGTTGCACACGAGGGAGCATGCTCTCTCTTTCAAAAGACCTCACAGTTTAATGGAATTGTGTGCGGTGAATGTGAGACAAGACCAAGAAAAGAGCCATAAGCAACCCCACGGGTGTCACTTTTCTTTTCACTGAACCGTGTGTGGAGATGAGACCAAATATAAATGCGAAGTACTGCTTTTGTGAAATGGCATTGAAGCAGGAGCTTGCTCATTTTCTATCAAAAGAAGGGAGGGAAAAAAAATCTATAGATATGTTCACGGTAAATAGGGTGTCACAATTGTGATATTCAAAAAACAACACAAATACAGCATTGCTCCTCATGTCTCACCATAGGTATTACTTTTTAAAATAAAACACAGATATTAGAATTTTTCTTCTGAGGATGTGATTTTTAACCCTTGTGTGGTGTTCATGATTTTGTCATTCAGTCCATGTTTGTGGGGCTGGTGTATGCATTGCATATATATATATATATATATATATATATATATATATATATATATATATATATATATATATATATATA
>JAMQGT020013157.1:0-37906 GCA_024447675.2 Pterophyllum scalare | reverse complement strand
TTGACTTTAATCTGATGGCATTAACTTCAGACTTATTCCAAATGTAATATTTCATCTGATAAGAAATCAGTTATTTGGAATTTTATTTGAAGAACAAACCAGCGCTATCACATCTATACTGAAGGGGTCTTTCTGTATTTTTTTTCCTGTTCTCGTAGGGAATGGTAAATGGACCAGTACACACGCTATTCTACTCAGAGCACTCAAACCACTTTTTACTACAAGCCACATGCACACACATTAATACAGTGCTTTATTATATGCCTTTAAGTGCTTTCTGTCATGCACTCACTCACACTCCAATGGATGCAGCAAGGCCAATTGCAGATGCAGAATCTTGCCCTTTGTCATGCAGATTGGAGAAGCCAGGGATTGAACCAGCAACCTTCCGGTTGGTGGATGACCCACTCTACCTCTTTAACACGGCTGCCCAAAACCAGTGTCTCTCTGGTTGTCTCTCCATTCTTTCCTGCATCTACAGATGGACCGGTTCCTATCCCTGGACAGTGTGCCAGTCAATTGTAGGACTCGCACAAAGAGATTTATTTATACCTACGGCCAATTCAGAATCATCTAAACCAAAATGCATGTCTTTGGACTGTGGAAGAAAGCCAGAACACCTGGAGAGAACCCACAAAGGCACAAGGAGAGCATAAAAACCTACAAAGACCCAACCTAGCCTGAACCACCATGCTTCCCGGCTATCTCAGCACATTTATACAATTACATATGCTTAATAACAGTATAATATTATGTAATAATTTAACAGTCTAATATTATGTAACAATCATATGCTCTATTTTTACCTCACCTTATCTTATTTTTATTTTTGTTGTAAGATAAACCCAGATGAGTTTCAAGTGCAATAATACTCATTTCACAGAATAACATCAACAAAATTATTGTTTTGTTGTTGTTGGGGTTTTTTTTTTTTGGCATACAGACATACCTAAACATCAAACACACCATCGAACTCTGTATTAAATTTTAGCAAAGGAGGTGTGTGTTTTGAAAACGAGGTCAGCTGCAGCGGTTCCAACACACTCCTCTCTGTCTCTGTCTAACCTTTAGAGAATCCTGCCGACACTCAGATTAACTCTCACTGAGGGTAAATCCTGGACGACAGCTCACACACGCGCAAAAGCAATGTAATACCTTACACACACACACACACACACACACAAGCTTGATTTCTTGCTCAATCTCTTGCAGACACACACGCACACTGAATAAAGTAATATCTCAAACACACACACACAAGCTCTCAATCTGTCTTTAACTCTCTGGTGTGCACTCACACACATACTCCTGCTCTTGTACCATCACTTTGCAAATGTGCATACACAAGCTCTCTCTAGTTTCCCTACACAGACACACACGTGCGCGCACGTACACACACAGACCTGTCCTGAACTTTTGGGATCTGTGGGTAAAAAGCTGACTTGATGTGACGGGAGGTGTGCAGACTCGGCAGAACTGTGGTTTTGCAGATGGTTGATGTGAACCTGCAGCAGCTGTCAGATCTCTGTCAGAAACCGTCGCCGCGCTTTTTATTCTACAAGCTCTGCCTCTCCCCACCATACACCCTCCACCCTGCCTCTTCACAGGAGTTTGTCAGACCTCAACCAATCCTCCATATGGGCCACAATAACACACCAAATATCTGCTTTAATGCTGCAATACACCAAATAACATTAAACACGTTGATAGACTCAAGTGAGAGGAGTAACTAACGTTTTCAGATCAGTGTTTTTGACAATCAGTTTGGTTATAATCAGTTAATTTACCAGTGGATCACGAGTACAAGCATTGCTCGTTGTTGTGAACTCATAGAGAATTGTCAATTATCACTCTGCAGACTCTGCCCCACTACTTTACTGCATTCTGTTTAAAGATTTATTAAAAATTTAAAACAGAGAAAAAAAAATCTTTGGATGCTGTGAATTTTGTGGAACATGGAAACTACACACAGATTGATTCCCTTCTGGCAAAATACTCGGATTCATTAAGATCAAACCCAAATTAAATGCTTATTGTTTTACCTCCCATTGTTATTTTTATTAGTGCAGCCCGATGTTGAAAGCATGCAGTTCAGTTTCTCATTTTGGCTGCCACTGATTGGTGCTTTTTCTTGTTGGAAGTGTTGCTGAACAATCTCATAAATGGCTTTAAATGGAATTCAGCTTCAGAAACACGCTGTCAAACCGACATCCTACAGAACATTTACGAAACCACTGAGTGATCAGAATTTACAGGGGTGCTGTCACCAAAAAAGTTACGGATTTAAGTTTAGTTCAAAGTCAAACTCATTGCATTGCCACCGTGTCCAACCTTATATTCTTCCTTTCTATCAACCTGAGCTCCCAAGCTTCCATGTAATCGAACCCTGAGGCTTTAACGCAGAACGTCCAACAACAATGATTCCAATCACTAAAAAGTCACATCGAAATGGTTGGATTTGAGAGATTTTCTTTCCTACAAAGTAATAACTTCAGGATGCCCCCATAGGATTGTCAGACACTGTCAAATAACTACCTGGGTAGGGGAAAAAGATGGCTCTGGATGGCTTTTGCTTTTCCTAACCACAAAAAAATTACTTTTAAGAAATGGTGGAGCTATTGCTGTTATACACAAAACAAACAAACAAACAAACAAACAAACAAACACTAACCAACAGGATTAGAAAGAACTGATAATTCTAATAACAGTATCTTTATACTGAGTATCTCATATGCTTAAAATCAGTCTACAAATGAAATAGTAAGAACAAGCAATAATTGGAAAAACTCTCCAGTGCTCTACTCTACTCTAGCAAAAACTCTTTTATTAATATTACTACAATCAGACCCCCAATATGTTTCGATTCACCCTCCTCCTCCTCCTCATCTCGATCTGATTATTACAGTCAGTGGTGTGTCTGCTGCCTCTCATCATTATAAAACTGGATTTCTGTGTCGGAACACTGGGATTTTCTCGCTCAGATTCCCACCGAGGAAGACGTAGGATATGTTTATCAACTGCAAACATACACACGATAAGGTGCCTTCATCACACACTATGTATGAAAATGTAAATGCGCGGATATTCACACACAGAGGGGTAATGATGATACCAGGGATTTCTCCCCTCAAAAACTGCCTGTAAGAGGGCTGCAGCCATCTTGCTACACACATGTATACTGTACATGCACATACACACAAACACAAGGATTATTATTATTATCATCACACACAGACAGACACACATGCATGAAGCTTAAAACGTTTTTTTTTTTTACTCACAGTCAGGTATCATGGTATACACACACACACACACACACACACACACACACAGTATCTCTTGCATTGTCTAATCTCAAGGAAAGGGAAGCAAGCTGAGAAGCTAAAGCAGCAGCAGAAGCTAATGTGGATTTGCTGCAGCTTCTTCCTCGGCTACCTTCCTCCCAGCACACACATACACAAACATGTGTCAGCAGACTGGGTTTATTCAGCAGTGAAATAAATCTGGCTTCCATGTATGTATGAAATATGGTCCTTCTGCACTACAGAATGTCAGGCATTCTGGAGTGAATCAATTTGGGGTGTTTTCATATCTTAAAATTGTTTCTTTAAATTGAACTTCATTCCCCCCCCCCTTGGTGCGGTTTGTTTGTGCAGATGTGAACACGATAATTGTACTCAGGTGTGAGCCAGAACAACTGCACTGAGACCCTGGAGAAGGTGGCCTTGTGAAAACCCGGTGAAAAGACACATGTTTTCAGACTCATCAACTGATTCAGACCAGAGCAAATTAACTATAGGTGTGAAGATGGCCCTAAACTCTTAAATGTCTCCTCAAAGCAAATACTTGAAATATTCTGTGGCTTCTGATGCCCCAGAGTCAGATTTTTAAAAAAGGTATAATTTGTGTGACCTTCAAAGCTGAAGTTAGTCTGGCTTGGCAGCAGTTGACAGTGCCGTTCTGGACAGCAAGAACCTTGAGACTGACGTATGCACTGCAAATTCAGGGCTTTTGATATGCAGCATGATCATTGCACCAAGTGGTAGGCAAAAAGCAGTAGCACTTACTGCTGCTAAATCCATGATTTTTTTGATTTTTTTTTGTAGCTACCAGCCATGATGTGTTACCAAATGTGTTATTTTACCTAATGTCTGGTTTAAAAATTTTAAAGTTATCACTTATGTAATTAAAGCATAGTGCCTATTTAAAAAATTTTTTTGAAACATCTGACAGCATCCTGTTGCTGTGATACAGGCAATTCCAGGCTGTCTGAGACAGTATGCCTGCCTTATGCTGTTAAGTTTTCAGTACACTGTCAACTTATTTTCAGTCATCACAAAGTGATTTAGTGGTAACAAAATAATACAGCAGCCTTCACAAACTCCTGCAAGTAAAATTGGGCTAATCAAATACCTTTAGAGCTGAATTACTCAATCTAATTGGAATTAAGACATTTGCAAATTTAGCAGCATTGCAGTTAATGCTACACCCTCTGTGGATAACATTGGTGCAGTAGTATTCATGCTCCTCAAACCCAATATTTTCTGTAATTTCAGAAAACTTACAAGTTCCTTGGCTTGGGCCAGCTCAGCATTTGTTTTAAAAGCTTAATGTTCAGTTTCTCAACAAATGCCCCATTTGTGGTGCATGTGTAAGAAAAAAAAACACCTTTAAAACCACCACCATCATACCTGTACCAAAGAAGCAAATGTAAACCTTCAAGCACCATCTTGCTGAGCCCAGGAGCCCCTCAGGGATGTGTGCTCAGTCCCCTGCTTTTTACTTTGCTAACTCAGACTGGCCACATGGAGACAACATGGAGACAACAACCTCTCCCTAAATGTGAGGAAAACAAAGGAGATGATCATTGATTTTAGAAGATCACACACCCAGCACCCTCCTCTAACCAGTGGCAAGGGTGAATAGCACCAGATTTCTGGGTGTGCACATCTCAGATGATCGCTCCTGTACCACCAACTCACTCACTGGCCAAGAAAACCCAACAACGCCTCTACTTCCTCCGCAAACTGAGGAGAGTGAGAGCTCCAGCATCCATCGTGCTCACTTTTTACAGTGGCATTGTTGAGCATGTCCTAACCAGCTGCATCACTGTGTGGTTTGGAAGCTGCACAGCCTCCGAACGGAAGACCCTGCAGCGCATAGTGAAGGCTGCTGAAAAGATCAGTCCCACTCCCCTCCCTCCTGGACACACACATTACCCGCCTCGCCCACAAAGCAGCCAGCAATATGGGAAACCCCACCCACCCCTGTGTATATAATGCGTTACTGTGTGCAGTAGATTGTGTACGTTTTGAGTATATCTTGTATATTTTATATTGAACACACTCTTTGTACGCCGTGGCTCATGGGAAACGTAATTTCAGCAATTGACAATAAAAGTTGAGTCGAGTGATCCAAAAACTATCATCTCAGTCCAATACTTGAGGAGCTCCTACTGTCAACTGTATGTAGCTTTGTCCAACAAATGAACAGGACTTTTATTTCTAGAACAAGGGGTGCTCAAAATAGTTCCTCCCATTAAAATTTTGAAAACTCAACTCCTCTGTAAAAACAGAATTGCATGCTGCTAAAATCTTAATTTTTTTCCATTTATTGTATTTTTATCTCTAGCCTCTGCTTTGCTGCTGCTACAATGACTCAAGATTAGATAAAACTTTAATGATCCCTGTGGGGAAATTGGGTCCTTGTATTTTTTTCTGAAGTTATATAATACAAAGAGCTTTTACTAAAATAACAAGGAGCCACTTCATTCTTGCTGCCAGTGGAAAAAGAAAAGAAAAGAAAGTTTCAGTTATTTAATCTTATTTTACTTCATTTAAGTTGAATAACAAACCTTGTTTCTTTATACTCTTCAGATTTAACTGACAAAGTAATTTCTGTTTCATTGTACCATAGTGTCAGTTTTAATCTACTTTTCTTTGGATTTTAATTGTATTCTGCCACATGTTCCCGTACACAGGCTCTTATCTCATTTTAACATGGATTTTAGCACAGTCTGTTGATTTCACTGACTTTAACCAACAGATCCCAGAGGGTCTAGGTTAATGTAACCATGTCCAGTAAGCTCTCATCTTCCACTCAGTTCCCTTGGGGTTGTGTGCTTTTACCACTATAATTCATTTATATACCAACCAGCGTCATAGTAATCATGTATCAAGTTTGTTCTTAAGTTTGCCAGTGGCTCTATATTTGTGAGATCTTCTGCAAGATGTGAAGCAAGGTCAAATTTTTTAACTGGTGTGACTAGTTTTTCTGACTGAGACCAAAGAATTGTTTATGGTTGTACAGAGGAGTCCATTTTCCATGTTCCTGCACCTTGTCTTATTAAAGGTCAGCCAGTGGCAGCAGTACAGCACATATTTGGGGACTGTCCCAGATGACCTTAATTCTAATGCAAATCTCTCTGAGCAACATTTCCACGTCTGGCCTTTATTTATATCGAAAATTATGTTAAATTATGGTAACATATAGAATTACCTTATATGTTACCATATATGGTAATTCATATATGGTGACATGTAGAACAATGTGTGCTGTGCTAGAGCTGAGTTGGACCCTCGTTTGCCTTCAGAACTGTCTTAATTCTATGTAGCATAGATTTAACAAGATGCTGGAAACACTCCTCAGAAATTTTGGTCCATATTGACATGACAGCATCACAGTTGCTGCAGATTTGTCAGGGGCAGATCTAATGATGTGAATCTCTCAAAGGTGCTCTACTGGACTGAGATCTGGTGACTGTGGAGGCCATTTAAGTACAGTGAACTCATTCAATTAACCAGTTTGAGATGATTTGAGTTTGTGACATGGCAGGTTACCATGGAGGAAGATGCGTACACTGTGGTCATAAAGGGATTGAGATGGTTAACAACAATACCCAGGTATGGCTGTGTATGCTGTGGCATGTAAACAATGCTCAGTTGGTACTAAGGGTCCCAAAAGCTGCCAAGAAAATATCCCCCCACACCATTACAGCCACCTGAACTGTTGATACAAGGCTG
This sequence comes from Pterophyllum scalare, assembly GCA_024447675.2. Lineage (NCBI taxonomy): Eukaryota > Metazoa > Chordata > Actinopteri > Cichliformes > Cichlidae > Pterophyllum > Pterophyllum scalare. The sequence continues at coordinate 30,884 of JAMQGT020013157.1, read as the reverse complement.
CATGGATCCACACTTTCACATTGTTTATGCCAGATTCTGACCCTATGATCCAAATGTCGCAATAGAAATCAAGACTCATCAAACCAGGCGGCTTTTTTCCAAACTTCTATTGCCCAATTTTGGTGGGCTAATGTGAATTGTAGCTGTTGTAGTCCATCCGCTTCAAGGTTTGATGTGTTGTGCACTCAGAGATGATCCTCTGAATGCCTTTGTTGTAACTAGCAGTTATTTGAATTACTGTTGCCTTCCTATCAACTCTAAGCAGTCCGGCCGTTCTCCTCTGACCTCTGAGATGAATATGGTATTTTTGGCCAAGTTTGAGAGAGGAGGTAGTGCTGCTAGATTACTATTATAGTTTTTCCAAATTTTTTTGATCCTAGAAACAAAAAAGTAAACAAAACAAATTACATCCATAATTCTTCAACAGATATATATATATATATATATATATATATATATATATATATATATATATATATATATATATATATATATATATATATATATATATATATATATATACACATATATATATATATATATATATATATAACCTAAATAAATAAATCCATCCATCCCTTCTCTTCCACCTGATGAAGCCAACAGGACCACGTCAACTGCAAAAAGCAGAGACAAGACTCTGAGGCCACCAAGGAAGAAGCCTTCCACCACCTGGCTATGCCTAGAAATTCTGTCCATAAAAATTATGAACAGAATCGGTGACAAAGGGCAGCCCTGAAGGAGTCCAACACCCACAAGGAAACAAGTCAGACTTATTACCGGCTATACAGACAAAGCTCTCACTGCGGTTGTACAGAGACTGAATACCCTGCAACAACAGGCCAGACACCCCATACTCCCGCTGGACCTCCCACAGGATACCCCGAAGGACACGGTCGAATGCCTTCTTCAAGCCCACAAAGCACATGTAGACTGGTTGGGCAAACTACCACGCATACTCAAATATCCTTCAGAGGATAAAGAGCTGGTCCAGCATTCCACGACCAGGACAAAAACCGCATTGTTCCTCCTCGATCCGAGGTTCGACTAACGGGCGAATCCTCCTTTCCAGCACCCTAGCATAGACCTTACCTGTGAGGCTGAGGAGTGTGATCCCCAAAAAATTGGAGCACACCCTCCGGTCTCCCTTCTTAAAGATGAGGACCACCACCCTGGTCTGCCAATCCAGTGGCACTGCCCCAGATCTCCATGCGATGTTGCAGAGGCCTGTCATTCAAGACAGCCCTACAACATCCAGAACCTTCAGGAACTCAGGGCGAATCTCGTCCACCCCAGGGGCCCTGCCACCAAGGAGTTGTTTAACCACCTCAGTGACCTCACCCCCGGTGATGGGCAAGTCATACCCCTCATCCCCAGACTCTGCTTCTACTACAGAAGGCGTGTCAGTGGGATTCAGGAGGTCCTCGAAGTATTCCTTCCACCGTCCGACTATAGCCTCAGTTGAAGTCAGCAGCACCCCACCCACACTATAAACCGTGTGAGTGGAGCACCGCTTTCCCCTCCTGAGTCGCCTGACGGATTGCCAGAATCACTTTGATGCTGTCCGAAAGTCTTTTTCCATAGCCTCACCGAACTCCTCCCACATCACAGTTTTTGATTCGGCCACTGCCCGAACTGCATTCCGTCTGGCCTGCCGATACCTGTCAGCTGCCTCTGGAGTCCCACAGGCTAACCAAGCCCGATAAGACTCCTTCTTCAGCTTGATGACTCCCTTCACCTCCAGTGACCACCATCTGGTTTGGGGGTTACCACCACAACAGGCACCAACCACCTTGCAGCCACAGCTCTGAGCAGCAGCCTGAACAATGGAGGTGCAAAACATGGTCCATTCGGACTCAATGTCCTCAGCCTCCCTTGGAATGCTGTCAAAGTTCTGCTGGAGGTGGGAGTTGAAGATCTCGCGGACTGGGGCTTCTGCCAGGTGTTCCCAGCGCACCCTCACAACACGTTTAGGTGCGCCAGGTCTGTCCCACATCTTCCCCCGCCACCTGATCCAGCTCACCACCAGGTGGCGATCAGTTGACAGCTCAGCTCATCCCTTCACCCGAATGTCTAGAACACACAACCGCAGATCTGGTAATACAAAATCGATCATCAACCTGCGATCTAGGGTGTCCTGGTGCCATGTGCACTTATGGACATCCTTATGTTCGAACATGGTGTTTGTTATGGACAAACTGTGGTTTGCACAGCAGTGCAATAAAAAGACACCATTCGGGTTCAGATCGGGCAGGCTGTTCCTCCCAATCACGCCTCTCCAGGTCTCACTGTCATTGCCCATGTGAGCGTTGAAGTCTCCCAGCAAGACGATGGAGTCACCGAGCAGAGCACCTTCGAGCACCCCACCCAGCGACTCCAGAAAGGGTAGGTACTCTAGACAGTCATTTGGCGCATAAGCACAAACAACAGTCAGGACCCATTCCTGAAGGTGCAGGGAAACAACCCTCTCGTCCACCGGTGAAAACTCCAACATACAGGCATACAAGAATACCCACCCCAGCTCGCCGCCTCTCACCGAGGGCAACTCCAGACTGGAACAGAGTCCAGCCCCTCTTCAGGAGACTGGTTCAAGAGCCCAGGCCATGTGTTGAGGTGAACCCAACTATATCTAGCTGGTATCTCTTAACCTCACGCACTAGCTCAGGCTCCTTCCCCACCAGAGAGGTGACATTTCATGTCCCAATAGCCAGTCTCGATAGCCGGGGATCGGTCCACCAGGGTCACCACCCGACACACACTGCACCCGACTCCTACGACGCCTCCTGCAGGTGGTGGGCCTACAGCAGGGCGGGCCCATGTAACCTGTTCGGGCTGCGCCCGGCCGGGCAACGCGGACTAATGCCCAGCCACCAGACGCTCTCCCTCAAGCTCCCTCCCCAGGCCTGGCTCCAGGGTGGGGCCCTGGTAACCCTATCCCAGGCAGGGTAAACTGTTCCCTCGTTGTTGTAGATACAGGGGTCTTCTGGATAAATACATGTACAACTAATTATGTTGTACAGAACTATATACGGTATCGGTGCTCACAGCCTCTTCAGTGAAAGGACATCTTTAAGAGGCTGCAGGAGTGAAATAAATGTAGCCTTTTGATAGGCTGGAAACCTGCAGTGCCACCTATTGTAGGATAGGCTACCACTTCCTGTGACCCTGAACAAAATAAATGGGTACAGAGAACTCATGTCTGGACGAAGTGAAGTGAACTGAACTGAATTTAATGATCACAGGAGCTGTCGACTGAGAACCAGAAAGACCAAGCACACTCACTCAGATATGCATGGATGGACACCACAGAGAAACTCTTTTTGAAAAAATACCTGAGTCAGAAAGACGAGCTTCCTCTCCTCCCCCCCCTCTTCTGTCTATGATTTATAGCTCCATTTTGTTGCCTTAAAGATTCAAGGCCTGTTCCATCTAAACAGATGTGCAGTCTTTATCTTACTTTAAAAAGAAATCATCCAGGTGTTTTAAATTTAAGCTTATGAAATGTTAAACCTTGTGCCCAGGTGTCCTGGCCAATTGCTAACTGCAGAGGTTCAACAAGCTGTGCTCTTTGGTTTTGCTTATATGATTTTTTTTGATCATCATTATTAACAACTTCATTAATCCCTCAATCTGACGTGAAACACGAGGTGATTTTTATCAAATTTTGCAAATCAGTTTTGTCTTAACATTATTTGTAACATGCAAATAACACATATTTAAGTGAGTGGGAATTTGTGTGTGTGTGTGTGTGCACCACATGTGAAGGGGAGAATCAATCACATAACTGACCTCTGATCAGTCTGAGCTCAGACCTGTCAGTCATCTCATGTCACCTTGGTAACAACAGCCACACTGACCTTCAGCTGCTATAATCACAAACAGACTGCTGGTGTCAAGCATCTGTGTGTGTGTGTGTGTGTGTGTGTGTGTGTGTGTGTGTGTGTGTGTGTGTGTGTGTGAGCGCGCGTGTGTGTGCATGCATGTGTGTGTGTGTTAGACCTTAGGAGTGAGGACATTTCTACATTTGGCAGGTTTTCACAACTTCAAAGGGCTGTTTGAAGGTTTAGACTTTTAGTGCCCAGCTTAAAAGCAAGTTTTGGGTTAGAGCTGGGACTCGAATATAATAATTGGCTTAATTTAAGTAATGCATTACCTCAGTGAGGATCCTCACAAAGACAGATGCAAATGTTTGCGTGTTAGCATTTCTCAGCAGCTCGTAGCTTCTTCCAGGTTACAAATTGTTGGGTTTTTATGCAGCAGTGTTGACATCAGCTTCAGTGATAGTGTGTGTGTGAGTCTGTGTCCTGCATTTGTTTCTCCATGATTTAGTATTATTGTTATCTATGCAGAAGGAGAAAGGATAGAAGGAGACAGACTGGCTGCAGGTATTAGAGCTCCCCCTAGAGACAAAAATAGAGAAGTGATGATAGTGGCTCGGCTTGTACTTTGAAAAGAGGACATCCACGTATTATTATAGCTGCAATATGAGGATAAACTGATGGGTGAAAAGAAAATAAAAAACATGCTCCTTCCAATGGCTGTACATTGCTTTCACCATGGGAGAAAGATGTGTTCTTTTGTATCCTTTTTTTTTTGTCATGTAAGCAAGATACTTTGACATTGAATGTAATTATTGTTTGTAAATGTCTTTGTGATGCAAATGGAACGTATTCTGTACTAATCAGCACTTACCATAATTAGTTCATTAGGTCTGCCATCACATGCAAAATAATGCAGTCAGTTGTTAAAATATGTCAAAATATATGCAGCATTTGTAACATGGAGAATTCTTCTCAGATAAACAGAGGCAGCAGCCCGCCCAAGAGTCAAGAAGGGGATGAAGGATGTGTGGTGGTGCAGCAGGGGGAAACCAACTGAATATATGAAGTCACAGAGAAGTGTTGGGGATCATTGTAGCACACATGGTGGTTCTTATCACTGCGGGGAAGAGCATTAGGCATGAGGTCAGTAAGAATCTGTGGACAGAAGCAAACAAGAGCAGCAGGGTGTCCATTGATTCCCAGCATTATTTTGTTATTGTAACATACTATTGCATATCGTACATGCTTTTTGAAACTGAAACTCTGCGTTTTGTTTTGTGCAGTACTTTGCCAGTCTTCTTTTGTGTGTGAGCATTGCATTTTTGTTTTCCTCACATGTTGCTTTTCTTTTGTTTTTCATAGAATTTTTTTTATAATTCAGCATCTAAATTCGGTTTAGTTTGCCCAATAATCTACTTCAGAGAAATAACAGTCTGGTACAACAGGCATTCAGTGTCATTTTAAACACGTCCACAGACCGTATCACAGAACCTTTGATTTTGGTAGCAATCACTGCTTCATTTACACTAACACTTAATTTAGACACCGAAATTTAATGTTTTGGGAAAGTTGCACCCTTTTGTAGGTTAACTTTAGTCTTTTGCTATGTATGAGCTGTTTTGTGGAGTGTATCCACAGCAGTGAGAACTTCAGAAATGTTTCCAGAAATATGCAAAAGTGGTAAGTAAAGCTGTCATTTTATTTGTTTACATGCATATTAAATCTTGTTTATGCTGTTTCTGAGTGAAGACTTTCATGTCATTCACTTTTATCTGATAGCTGAGGTTGTTGTGATGAGTCTATGGTAATGAATCAGTCTCATGATGCCAATAGACTGATACCGATTGAACTTGTTATTTCTGACAGCCATTTCAGTAGAACTGATATGAATGTGATAGTTTACGATCATATCAAGTTATTTAAGTTGTGTGCAAAACGCAACTTGAAAAATTAGGATTCTCTATTACTGTCTGTGTGGAGTTAAATTAATGGCTCACATGCCAATTCCAGTAAAATATTGTCAGACTGACACTGCACCCTTACAAAAACCCACATATTTCTGTCATGACACACTTCCACACAAAACACGAGTAGTTCCACACAAACCCACTCACTCAGCTCATCCACACGAGCGTCACCTTAAGTCAGATGTTAGAAACGGACGGAAAAGAATCCAAGAGCAGAAACGGCATATCTGCGCAATGAGAAGAGACAGATGGCTGGCGAGACACTCACAATGACACACACTGATGTGACGCAAACACACACACGCATCATGCAGCCCTAACTTACACACGTTTGTCACATCAGGTAAGTGAACTGTACGCATGATTGCTTAACTGTGCATAGATGTGAGTGCATGTTGGATGGACTCCGATGTGACACTTTCAAGCAGACGCAGCCAAATCAGAAAGAAATGTGTTAAATCAGCTGTGAACCTGACCCTGTGTGTGTGTGTGTGTGTGTGTGTGTGTTTATTCATTTATTTAGTTTTTAATTTGACTTTCCTCATGAGTTTAAAGGCAAACTTAAAACATTTTATTATTATTTTTAATCTTTGTTCTCTATGAACCTGGATATATTTGATTACTCACTCATAATTGTGACTTTTACAATTAAAACAGAATAATTCTTACTTTGGGAAAATCAAGCCCTCTATAGGGAAAACTGTTAGCCCCACAATATGTAACATAAGGCTGAAATCCCTCTAAAAACATTAAGATTTCCAGTGCCAAATGATAATTATGGCATCCTGTGTCTAGTTAGCTCTTAGCACACTACTGTTGCAAAGGCATTTGCAAGCGTGGCACCGAGTTACTGAGTTACCCACATTCCAGTTGCACACAGACTCAATTCTTCATTTTCCCTCGCCTGTCTTTGGCTAGTATCCTCTTTTATCAGCTGAAGTTTTTGGTTGAGCAGCTTGTAAAAACTTTGTTCTGGATTTGTTAGCCTGTTAGTCATGCATTGCACCAGTTATTATAGTTTTGTCCATCCATATTTTCTAATTTATTAGAATAAACTACCAAAAAAAAATTCAGTAACTATTATGTTTTGCATACCAGCTATACGACCTTTGTTTGTACAGCGTCGTCTGAAACAGCTCTTTTTCAGGTGATGAAAAAGACAACAAGCTGAATGTGTACTTTCAGTGTATCAATTAGTTTTTTTATATGTTGTGCCTTTTTAATCCATGCATTTCAAATTTCTTCATTTCTCTTAATATCAAATAATGACGTAGACCAAAACATCCCCCAGATGAAATATAATTCAGTATGCATATCCGGTACGGAGGCCCTGATACACGTGCATGGAAGTCTGGTTATATATTTTTTGGGTTTTTTTTTAATGGATTCACTGACTTGGAGCAATTTTGAATGATAAACCATTTTTTTCTTTTCCATTTTCTCTGCACTTTCTTGTTGTCTGATGTCAGTGTCCCCAGCAGACTGTGTTCACTGTAAACTGTTTTGAGCTGTGGAAGAATGGGAACTTTTAAATGCGTGCTAACATGCCATCCAAATGAAAAATCACTTTAAATTTTTATCTTGCATTTTTGTGAGCACTATTAAAACCCAAAAACAAGGAAACTCTGTCATGGGTAGTTGTTCGGGTATATGCGTGTTTGTGTGCTACATGTTATATTTAACAATGTGTGCATGTGCTGCATGTGAGTGAGATAACTGGCTTTGTTACTATGTGCATGTGTGAAGTTTTAGTGTGTGTGTGTATGTGTGTGTTTGTGAGTTCCCGTGGGGGAAATTTTGAAAATGCATGAATCCAAGCATAAAGGTATAAATCTGTCACACCAAGACCTATAATTCACCCCCTCGTTACCCATAAGCCCTATCACACAGCCGACCCGGCAATGGTTACACAGCTGACCGAGTGAGTGCCGCGGCCTTGTTGAGTCGTGCTTTTGAAGATGATGCAACACGATGGACAAGCAAGCTTTTGCTTTAAAAGAAATGAATCTGATGTTTTATTAAAGAGCTCACTGCTTGTCGTGCGGCATGAAAAAAATCCGGTTGGGGGATGGAAGTCTGAGAACACGATAAAAGACAGGATAAAATCACCTGAACACGACCTCATTATAGTGGCAGCACAGCGGTTGATCCTGGTGTTTTAACACAAGAAAGAGACAAGTGTGAAGTGGAAATGAACACACATCACACCTTTCCTGAATGCTGATGTTCAGTTTTGCAGACAGGTAAACATGTAAACAACTTCAGGCTGACTAATCAAATCAATGTAAAACTTAAAAAAAAAAAAAAAAGGCTGCATGCAAGAAAAAGACAAGGAGGAAGAAGAAATAAATGATTTTAATTTGCAATAGCACATTTAGGGAGCTTGTATAACTCAAATACCTGAAGGCCCAGGTGACATAGTTGCTACAACCATGTGCCAAAAATGTAGAGGCCATTAGTTTATCTAAATGCAAAGACACTATGGAATTCATGCCTTCTGTTTCATTGTGCTGAATGTGTTTTATGAATTAAAGCAGACATTTTTATTTGTAAAATGTGAACCCAGTGCAACGTTGCAGTTTTTCATCATCTTTATTTGGAGTTGGATCTGCCACCAACCCATTTCCTGGGTTTCTCTGCTGGGGAAAATCCCCTAACTCAAATGATCTTCAGACGTTATTATAAACAATGATCAAATATCCACAAGTTCCGTGTTTCCCTGACATCACTCACGAGCCCAGATCATCTTAGAAATACACTCTATCTATTATAGACAATTTCAGACAACCCATCTGCCACCACAACCTGGAAATTCAAAGAAAGGATTTCAGGGGCATCTGCACAGTCAGCTCCTCTTCAAGAGGCAGACCTGCAGAACGAATTATAGCAGCTTCAGGTATCTTAGCCATTGTTGCTTTACTTCAGCTCTCTTGGCTGAGAAGACAAAGTCGAATGCTAGACTTTAGAACACGCCAACACAATGAGAAGTTAAGCCATGCCTTTAGAACGTGTGTGACACTAAACAAAAGAGGAAACCGCATTCCAGAAAGCATATGTCCAGCTTATAAAACTGTTTAATATCAAAGAAATGCATATTAAGAGCCGGTATAGCAGGAATCCTCAAATCCAGGCCTCGAGGGCCGGTGTCCTGCAGCTTTTAGATGTGTCCCTGAATCAAATGGCTGAATTACCTCCTCAGTATGCAGCCAAGTTCTCCAGATTCCTTAAAAGTTGCAGGACACCGGCCCTCGAGGCCTGGATTTGAGAATCCCTGCTGTATAGTGTGGACTGGCACTGACCGCAACAAAGACATGCAGTTTGGTACAATTATTACAAGCATCTGTCATTATCAGATTATCACAATTATCAGATTAAAAACTTGAAATGTGGAAACCCCATACTCCGTAATACTAAATTATTTTGATTGCAACTGCATGTACACGCATCAGCTACTTTATTAAGTACACATTGCTAGTACCAGGTTGGACCCTGTTTTACCTTCAGAACTGCCTTAAGTCTTCATGTCAGAGATTCAGCAAGATACTGGAAACATTCCTCAGAGATTTTGGTCCATATTGACATGATAGCATCACACAGTTGACAGTTGCTACATATTTGTCAGCTGTCCCATTCCGCCACATCCTAAAGGTGCTCTATTGCATCTGCTGACTGTGGAGGCCATGACTCACTGCCACGTTCAAGAAAGCACTCTGAGATGATTTGTTTTTTGATATTGTGCATTATCCTGCTGGATATACTCAGGTAGGCTGTAGGGTTTAAATTCTGACTTTATCATCCAAATATCACAGCAGGAAATGAGGCTCATTTCCTGACATTTTCCCAGCCTTCTTCACCCATCTGTTTGAAGGTTCAGCATGTTGTGCATGATGCTCTTTTGGACACCTTGGTTGTAACACGTGGTTTTTTGAGTTACTGTTGCCTTTCCATCAGCCATTTTTCTCTTTGACATTAACAATTTTTGCCCAGAAAGTTCTGCTCACTGGATATTTTCGCTTTTTCATACCATCTGCTGTAAACCCTAGAGATGTTGTAAGGGAAAATCCCAGCAGCTCAGCAGTTTCAGAACTACTCAGACCAGCCCACCCGGCCCCATCCGGCACTTAAATCACATTCTGATCCTTGGTTTGAGCTTCAGCAGGTTGTCTTGATCATGTATAAATACACTGAGTTATATGAGTGTGCCTAATAAAGCAGCTGGTGAGTTTACATACATACATATATTACATAGTACCTATGTACAATATTGTACATAGGTACTATGTACAATATTGTACATAGGTACAATATCACTTTAAATAGTTACTTAAGTCACAAAATACAGACAATATTGTATCAACATGGGGTGCTGTAAATAGTCTAATTTAATAGATATGACATCAAAAGCCTGTTTCTGGTAATTAAGCCAAATTTTGGATAATTTCAAAGGTGTCCAATGAATCCTGTTACCCACAAGAGTAAATACATGTTTTATCCTTGAATGAATAAAAAAACCCCAAAACAAACAATATTGTGGAGATGAGGAAATTTTAGAAGAATCTGAATGTTTTTAAAAAAAATTAAATCCATTTAACTGGATGGTTGCAAAATTATAAAGAGCAGATTAAAAACAGATTAAGGAAGGAAGGCAACAAAAACCTTCTTGAGCACATTGCAGGCCAACCACTAATTTGTTACAGAAACTTTATAATACTAAACTTCTTCTTGGCGGATAATGAGCATACGAAGATAAAAATAGGGAGCGTACAACTCTGAAAGGTATTGTGTGTCTAAAATAAATCCATCGCTGAAAACTGCTTACCTGAACTAATGAAAAGACTGGGAAAGACATCCTAAAATTATAGCTTATCTAAATTCATTTTCCTCTCTAAAATGAGCCCTTCTGCATTTGAACATATGTATTTCTAGTTGATTGTTTTTGCATCAGATTTCTGACCTGCAATATTTTATATTCAGTATTATGCATCTTGGAAAACCTAATATTAATAATAATAATAAACAAATGAGACTCCATGTAGGTTCATAATCAGTAATCGTTGACGTCCCCAACCTGAATGCAGTTGTCCAAATGTCCAAAAGAGGGCGTGCTGTTACCTCATGTAGCTGCCAGTGCAGGCACTCACAGAGCACATGTCCATACTAATCCAGACCTCCATGTGCTTGAGGATAAATTCAAATTTTGTTTAATTCAGACACATTCTGCACCACAACATCATCTACAAATTTGTACTTAATGTAATTACTTCTAACTGAAAACAAAAGAGTCAATCACAGAACATGAACCTGATTTAACTTACGTAACACTTTGGGAAGCATGATGAATTTTTACAAAAAGTACACTTGTCAGTTGCGCAGCTCTACAATAAAACCACACAACCCACTTCCTTGATCTATGAGGCTCAGGTTGGACTGAAGTATTAACAGATGTACAGACAACTGAAACCAAAGTGCAGTTGTTGACTTAAGTTTATCGTAACGTAGAAACCTCAAAACACCGATCCTTTGCAGGTGGTCACCTTAACTGTGCTATGGCTTCAGGGAGGAAGCTGAACATGAAGAGACAGAAAATGAAAATAAATCCAAACAGACTGCTAAAAGCACAGATGTAAACAATAAAAAGCAACTTTAATGGTGATGAATGTACAGCTACATGAGTGGAAAATACAATCTGTTACTGTAGCAGTAATGAAAGAAAAAACAATACAGCAGGTTCTTCTGGTATTTATAAAGACATGTAGAGCAACAACATATGACCTTTGTTCAATGAGAGTTGTAATGAACAGTGTAACGAGATATTCTGAAGCATAATTAGCATCAAATGTCATAAATTAATAATTTCTTGGTTCCACCCACTCAATAACTCAGAATCATCAGAAGCCTTTATTGTCATCAAACACAAGTGCTGCTGCTGCTGCTGCTGGCCAGTGCGTTACAAGAAGTATTAGCACGACCAGGGAGCTCCGAGCCACTGCGTCTATCGGCGCCGCCATCTTTCTCTGTCGACTCGACAGTGAATTTGAATTTTTTTGGACTGATTATCAGACCCAGCAGACTCTGATGCACAGGTACAGCTGCATGTTTTCGGTTTTCTGATGTTTAAAGTCATTAACTGGTTAAAAAAATATTTAGCAGAAATACTGATAGTGAATAAACCTCACAGTTTCAACACATCACTGTCACTGGCACATTCGTATGCCACACCTATATTCCCTGCTCATCATTCACTTATTCATTAAGTCACTTGTTTATTAAAAAAAAATAAATCAAACACATTTCATGTCTACAACTAATACATAACAAAAGTTACCGTTGCATATTTTCAATGTTTAGCTAACAAAATAATGCTTCTAAAAGTCTGTTTTTAATCAGAGATAATCTTGGCCCATTGCAGGAGCAAATAACTCACATGTCCTAAAGCCTCCCACAGTGGAGTTAAGTAAATACATTATTGCATCATAGTCTGCATGTATTCCCACACTGTTAGCTTAAAAAGTAACTACTTTTGTTTTTTGCCATTGACGTTAGTGTTGGTTTAATTACTTGCTTAACTTTATTTAAAAAAAAAAAAAGATTTATATAAACAGTGAGCATTATACATACCAAACCCCCCAAAATTTAGGTTTGCAATTGAAACTAACGGTTCAGAATTGATTTATACATTAAATGCAAAAGTCATGTTTCCATTTTCTTTCTCTCTGTTGACAATAAGCAACTCATGTACACGAAGTCCTTAAAATAGATCCTAAACTCAGCCTTCTCTTAAAGATCAGTGGAAAAAGGGAAAAAAAAAAAAAAGATACCAAAAGTTAAGTTAGCGTGACAGAACCTTTCTACCAGAACATGCAACAGTTATCTCCTAGATGGTTTTATTTGCTATTAAACTTGACGTCATCAAACTTGACTATTTTTCCATCACGAGTCACCACCTCTGTCTGCTCCCATGTTCCCATCTCTCCATTTTTCTCCTCAAAACGTCGCACCACCACCCTGCCTGTCGCTGGCAGGTTGCAAGGAAGATCCTTCGCAGCTTCACGTAACAACTTAATTTTCATTAAGTCCTCTGCAATGTCTGCTCCACCTTTTGGCGCAAGATTCTGATTTTTGTTCTTGTCCTCTGGCCTCTGGGGGAAGGAGGAAGGAGCAGTCCAGTTCGAGGCAAAGCTTTCATCTCAGGCCTGGGCGAACGCTCGAAATAACCCCCCTGGAGAGGGTGACTGATTTTTGGCAAACTTGTTTAATGGAGATGGATCCTTGTTTGGTGGAAAAGCACCTCGGTTTATTGGTGAGTCCCATTACTGGATATGCACCTCGATTTTGGTGATGGGTCCCTGATTAGTGGAGATGCACCTCGATTTATTGGTGATGGGTCCCTGATTAGTGGAGATGCACCTCGATTTATTGGTGATGGGTCCCTGATTAGTGGAGCTGCATCTCTGTTCAGTGGTGATGGAGTCTGGTTTCTGACATTCGTGTGTGGTAGAGGTGGCTTAAGATGCTCTTTTTGAATGGGTATGTCAGTGACAGTGCCTGCACTTGCAGCTCTTCTTATATCACTAATGACCCCACCCATGGAGGCCCTCAGAGACGGGTTTTGCTCTACCATTCTGCACACAGCGTGGCAGTATGGCTGGTCCTTTAGGACTTCCTTGATCTTTTCAGGACAGACACTGGGTGTGTACAAACGAATCCGAGCACAGAGCTCAGCAATGATTTTGCCCATGGCCCAGACATCTGAACGCTGATCTCGCTGGCTGCACCTCTGGAGCACCTCAGGAGCCGAGTAAGCCTCATTTCCCATGTCCACCGCAGAATTTAGACCACGTCTGAAGAACTTTGCCAGTCCCAGGTCAATAATTACTGCTCTGTTTGTGTTATGCTCCACCTAAAGGACAAACACTGTTCACCAAACATGAAATATGGTCTGACAAAATTACATCTCATACAGCTATATAAGGTGGATAATGTACAACCAGCTTTTGCCCAGAGATAAATGACTTCTTTGAAGAGTCTGCCAGTGAGAGAACTGCCAGCTTCTCTATTCTTTATTTTATCATTTGTCTGCTGATTTTTAGCGACTGTCTTTTCAGATTTAAATTTGATTAGTGTTAGAGCACTTTATAATCTTGTGATTTTGAACAGTGAATTAGAATGTCTGTGTGTATGTATGTGTGTAGGTAAGGCATTTGCAGTCATTCAAAGTTTCACTGTACCAGCTGCATGTACTTTATCCTGCATGCTTTAATTTTTGAGACAACCATATGCCTGTCTAAGTTGATTTTCTTTCCTGACAACTGAAAGAAAAACAAACAAATAAAATAAAACCCTCTTTTTTCCCCCCAGAGTGAATGATTAGCTTTAATTTGCATTCACCCGTATCCTCATGTCTGGCCCACGTGTTAAAAAGGAACGTCACATTAACAATCTCATCTTCCACTCACCATGATGTTTTCAGGCTTGAGGTCTTGATGGACGATATCTTTGGAGTGGAGAAGAAGCAGCCCTTCACACATGCCGACAATGATGGTGCCTTTATTAGCTGGAGTCAACTGCAGTCATAAAAATTTGAGACCAAATTTAGCAGGGCCAGGATCAAAGCAATAGTCATGCTATACTTAGTTGGAAATCCTTTTCTGTTAGCCTTGAATTAAGCTGCTTGTGGAAGTGTGAAATAAATTAGACACGTGCATGCTAAAACACATTAAACGTTACACAACAGAAGACTGAAAATGAAAACATTAGCCTGTTGATCGTTAACTTTAAACTGTAGTATATTATAGTCTCGTATTTCCGTTACTAAACAGGAGCATTATGTAACACAGTACTAAAAAAATGTAAAAAAGTGTAATATCAAGTCAATTAAACTTCTGGGATATTGATCTGGTCAGTTAAGTAGCAGAGGAGGTCGTTATTCAGTTTCAGCTTCTTAATGAAATTAACAACAGGCGCACTAGAGGGGCAACAATGAGACAAACCCCACAACAGGAAAGTTTTACAGGTGGAGGCCACTGACATTTTTACCTCCTCATCTTTGCTGACTTTTTTTCACAAGTTTTATATTTGGCTAGGGTCAGTGTCACTACTGGCGACATGAGGTGATAAATGGACCCTACTGAGGTTGCACATGTAGTCCAGCTCCTCCAGGATGGCACATCAATACGTGCCATTGCCAGAAGGTTTGCTGTGTGTGGAGGAGACTCCTGGAAACAGGCAGGTACTCTAGGAGAGCTGGACAGGGCCAGACTGGTATCTGCTCCTTTGTGCAAGGAGGAACCGGATAAGCACTGCCAGAGCCCTAGAAAATGACCTCCAGCAGGCCAGTATGTGAATGTCTCTGACCAAACAATCAGAAACAGACTTCATCAGGGTGGCCCAAGTGCCCACTGTCCTTTAGTGGGCTCTGTGCTCACTGCCTGGCACTGTGGAGCCCAAATGGCATTTGCCATAGAATACCAGAATTGACAGGACCACCAGTGGCGCCATGTGCTTTTCACAGATAAGAGCAGGTTCACCCCGAGCACATGTGACAGACGTGAAAGGATCTGGAGAAGCTGTGGAGAATGTTATGCTGTCTGTAACATCGTTCAGCATGACCAGTTTGGTGATGGGTCAGTTATGGCCTATGGAGGCATATCCATGGAGGGTCACACAGACCTCTACAGGCTGGGCAGCAGCACCCTGATTGTTATTATGTATCGGGATGAAATCCTTGGACCTACTGTCAGGCCCTACACTGGTGCAGTGGGTTCTGGGTTCCTCCTGGTGCACAACAATGCCCAGCCTCATGTGGCGAGAGTATGCAAGCAGTTCCTGGAGGATGAAGGAACTGATATCACTGACTGGCCCCACCATGCTCGCCTGACCTACATCCAATAGAACACCTCTGGGACATTATGTTTTAGTCCATCCAATGCCACCAGGTTGCACCTCAGACTGTCCAGGAGCTCAGCGGTGCCCTTGTTCAGATCTGGAGGGAGATCCTCCTGAACACCGTCATTAGGAGCATACCTCGATGTTGTCAGGTATGCATACAATGAAATTTTCAGCAAAATGGACCAGTGTGCCACATTATTTTATTTGATTTTTGGGGTATCTTTCAATTCAGTCCTCTGTAGGTTGATGATTTTCATTTCCATCAAATGATGTGGCATCCTTTTGTTCCTAATAGATTACCCAGTCCATATAAGTATAGATACCCAGCATGATGTTTTTTCCCCCTTTGAGATCTGATGTGCTCTCAAAGTTTACATAAAAAATTTTTTTTAGCAGTATGGTATATCTGCAATTGTTCTTTAAAAAAAATAGGCTACACAAATACACACAGCAAAACAATAGGATAAGTCAAACATCACCGGTGACCTGCAAATCTTGCACAAAATACTCTAAACAAGAAAAAATAATTGCATATTCCTGGCTTTATGCAGATATATAACAAGTGGATCTGGTTGCACTATTTTATGTATTCTCATTGTACAATTTCTTTAATGTCAACTTGAATTACTTTAGTCCTTTTTCTAGTAAGCTTACCTGTATTTTAGACTTTGATACCTTGAAGATGGTGGTCTCTAAGTCCTCTCCAAAGATAAACTCTAGTGGAATGATCCATTTTCCATCTCTAAGATTTATGTTGCCCAGAAGCTTCACTATGTTGGGATGATTTGCTTTACTGCAGTCACGGAGAAAAGAAGAAATTGACAAAAATCAAAAAAACAAACTTATTTTCTTTAGCGAAAAGTTTAGAAACAATCCATTCAATTTTATTTATATACACATTTATATTACAACAAACAGTCACCTCAAGGCACTTTGTATTGTAAGGTAAAGACCCTACAATAATTACAGAGAAAACCCAACAGTCAAAATGACCCCCTTATGAGCAAGCATTTTGCAACAGTGGGAAGGAAAAACTCCCTTTTAACAGGAAGAAACCGCCAGCAGAATCAGGGAGGAGCAGACATCTGCTGTGACTGGTTGACGGTGAGGTGAGAGACAAGACAAAAGATAAACTGTGGAAGACAGCCAGAGATTAATAATTAGTGATTAAATGCAGAGTTGTGTATAACCAGAGTTTACTCTGGGGAATGAAAAGAAATACTCAGTGCATCACGGGAACCCCCCTCAGCAGCCTAAGCTTATTGCAGCATAACTAAGGGAGAGTTCAAGGTCACCTGATCCAACCCTAACTATAAGCTTTATCATAAAGGAAAGTTTTAAGCCTAATCTTAAAAATAGAGAGGGTGTCTGTCTCCTGAATCCAAGCTGGGAGCTGGTTCCACAGAAGAGGGGCCTGAAAGCTGAAGGCTCTGCCTCCCATTCTACTTTTAAATATCCTAGGAACCACAAGTGAGCCAGCAGTCTGAGAGCAAAGTGCTCTATTGGGCTAATACTGTACTATGAGATCTTTAAGATAAGATGGAGCCTGATTATTCAAGACTCTTTTATGTGAGAAGAAGAATTTTAAATTCTATTCTAGATTTAACAGGGAGCCAATGAAGAGAAGCCAATATGGGAGAAATATGCTCTCTCTTTCTAGTCCCTGTCAGTACTCTAGCTGCAGCATTTTGAATCAGCTGAAGGCTTTTAGGGAGCTTTTTGAACAGCCTGATAATAATGAGTTACAGTAGTCCAGCATAGAAGTAATAAATGCATGGATTAGCTTTTCAGCATCACTTTGAGACAGGATATTTTTAATTTTAGAAATATTGTGCAAATGCAGAAAAGCAGTCCTACAGATTTGTTTAATATGTGCAGGACATATCCTGATCAAAAATGACTCCAAGATTTCTCACAGTTTTACTGGAGGCAAAAGTAATGCCATCCAGAATAAGTATCTGGTTAGACACCATGTTTCTACGATTTGTGGGGCCGAGTACAAGAACTTCAGTTTTATCTGAATTTAGAAGAAGGAAATTAGAGGTCATCCAGGCCTTTATGTCTTTCTTAGATTCTACAGGTAGACGCCGCTGACATTTTTCCCTCCTCATCTTTTCTGACTGTTAGGAGCTGTCTGAGTGTGGACCGTTAAAGATACAATAGAATAAGTAAAGGGACTGTGGGAGGGAACCTAGAATAACCAGTTTTTAATCAAACAGATCCCTCAGGCACAGGGAGGGACGTTTATATCTGTTTACAACTAAATGCAGTGCATTATAAGCTATTACAATGCTAAATAGACAGAGCCATACTTAGATTTAATTTATTACCCACAGCTTTAAAATGATACCATTATACCATAACTATTTTCACTGAGACATCAATACATGATTTTCATTGTCTTCCTAGCCATTAACAATTAACAGACTTAGTTCTATACATTTTCCTGATGGTGTTTTACTGTAACACATATTTAATAAATCACTTTAATTTACTGGCCATAATAGAAATAAGACATTTCATAGCATTTAATACTGGTCCTTGTCTGCAAGAAATATAATGTAGCTTTTTTAAATGTTAAAATGCTCATTCAGTCCTGGGTGTGTGATTGTACACACAGCTGTTTTTTTTTTTGTTTTGTTTGTTCCTTAAATTCCAGCCTTAAATGTAAATATATTCATGCTTTTTTTTTTTTGCTTTGTGGTGGTACAACAGTTTTCTTTTTTTCTTTTTTTTTGTGGCTTCATTGTATCTGTACACACTTTCCTTTTTGTTCTTTGCTAATTTTAACCAAGCTTCTTGTGCTTACTTGTACACATCACACTCTTCTCCAGGTCTTTCCTGCTGATGAGGTGTTGGGGGACTTTCTTAACAGCAGCCCAGGTATCATTGTACTTCTCCTTGTACACCTTCCCAAAACAGCCCTGTGCGATGGTGCCGGTGGAGTACGCCATCTAGGAGTTGCTGTGAGAGCCTGAGAGTAAGGGTATGGCCATTTCACAGTCAGAATAAACGGTGTAATTACAAGGACAGAAAATAAATATGGTTTCTGCAGTATATGTCAATTTGGTGACAACTACAATGCATGTTTACGACTTTCAGCAAGTTTAATACAAGCTTGTGAATATTTCTGTTGTGATGAGTGATCATGAGTAATATCTGGGTCTTTCAGTGTTTTGAGGATCTTGAAATCACTCTGCTCTGTTCTGCTACTGGCACAAGCTGCTGTAACTCTGGGTACTTTCCACATTGATGGAAGAGAAATTCAGCACAACAATTCAAGGCAACAAGGTCATTTTAAGGGCTATAAAATATGATCACATTTCACTCAGGAACAGTTGAAAGCTACGTTTTCTTCACTTGACTTTATGCTCCATACTATGGATTTCAGAGGGTAATATTATGCCTTTTAGACCATATTGATGTATCTTTAAAGATCAAGAGTAAATACAAATTATGAGTAGCTAATATAATGAATGTTCTTATAGAATAAGAACATTCTAGGGCAGTTATAGACAGTCACCACTGACAGGTGAAAGTAAAAGCAAATAGGCTTTTAAACCTCACTGAGCATATTTACATTAAATTTACTTTACTTAAATTTCTTTTCTTTTTCATATTTCACTGAGAACATGTCAGAAACAAAATGAGGCTGACAAAATAAAGTCTGGACACACTGGTACTGTAATCGTATTCAAAGCTTTCTCCCAAACATTCAGTGGTTTCAATGAACTGTCAGAGCAAGTACAGAGCAGGTCCCCATGAATAAGCCAAATATTTCCTGGAAGGGTGTGTCACCTTTTCTGAGTAACACTGGAGCTTCCATGTTACACTTCTGAATGATAAAATGTGGCACAGCCTTATAATCTGACTGAACTACCATTTTGTTTTACTTATGAGAATTAATAATGAAATAGAAATGCACTTTGGTCAGAAAAAATAGTGAAAAACAGGCAGGCAGAAACTCAACAATAACCAAACCTGTTACGCAAGTCAGAGCTTTAATCCCCTGATCTACAACCATGAATATTATTTAAAAAGTGAAAAAAAGAGTGCCTTAATGCCAGCATTGTGCAGCCCATTTCACACACAGACGCTGAGCTGCGTACTTTTTAACACCAAGATTGAAAAAGGCTGACAAACGGATCAGTTTGTCTTTGGATCACTGCAGCATGAAGAAGGCAATTTTTAATGTGAAAAATACTTTCAATACTTTGTGTTTGTTAACATGAAAATTAATAGTCACAGTATCTGAAAGACTGAAGTCAGTTAGGGTGTAGGAAATAATTTTCCTCCAGTACAGACTAAAGGCTTTACAAGCATACTGCGCATACACGAGAAGCTAATCAGGAAATGCATTCGGTTCAATTACTGAATTCTGCTATAACTTGAAACCACTCGGAGCTAAAATCTATATAATCAATGGTCCCTTTTATTTCTGCTTCACTCGACATATTTATCTAAACATAGCTAAATCTAATGTCTCTCGTGTTAACCTACAAAAATGCTCCTCTTACCTTTACGCTGTTGAGGGAATGCAGCCGCGTCAGGTCTGAACATGAGTTTACATAGTTGTCTCTTTTTAATCATGCTCCACACCTTCTTGAATTTCATACTGAGCAAAGGCAGTCCTGTTGCAATTGACTCATTGCAGGTCAAGAAGAGGAAAGACACAGGGCTGAGATACTGACTGGTAAACCACAGGACAGGTGAGAGGTGACACTGGGAAAGAGGATGTAGCCTGAGGGAAGGAAAGTCAAATTTAGATGCCCACGTGAAAGATGCTAATGCACAAAATACCAGCAAACACCCATAATCTAATCAATTACAGCAGCCCTAATGGCTGATGAGACTATGCCTAAGCTATGAATTAGTCATGAAACAATATGCCATTTATGCTGAAACATATTCCCCAATATTAGACCTCTATTCATGATCTGCTGACTTTTCTTTCAGGGGCACCAAAAAGTTGGCATTTATGGTTTTGAATAAAAGCATTCATTCCATTTATTTTTGGTTTAGAAAAATGCAAATTTATACGTAGCTCTAGCCAGTTCATGTTTTAATATATAGATAAAAAGATGAAATATGCAAAAAAAAAAAAGTCCTTAAAGATAATACTGTGTAAAATTACCTACCAGACTGAGCCGTCTTGTGTTTTACACTTTCAGGTGATGCTAGCATGATAAAATGTTAAATCAGAAAACACTGCAACTGATAAACACAAGCAGGGCCACTGTGAGCACACTAGCGTGCTGGTGTTAGCATCTTGCTAAAAGTTCCACCTTAGCACAAAAGGTAAGGAAGTGTGTGTTTGGTCAGTTGTTTTTTTTTTTTTTTTTGTAACAATACTTTGCAATAAATCTTATACTGTTGGGAAGTCTGTTTAAATACCCTTAAATGGAGCCACATTCGAGGGCTGAGCAGCACATTTAGATATGTTGGTTTCACCCATGAAAAACTTGCCAAAACTTCTCTGGCTGTGAAAAACAGCTTATTCTGGTATTGACTCTTGTTTTGAGCTTCTGATACCCCAGGTGCTAAAAATCAGGCTCGTCTTTTCCCCAACTGAATGCTGTGGGTCCCACACGGGCACGCACCTAATGTATATATATGACTCTACTCTATATGCAGTCTATTATTAGCCAGCAATATTGCTGGCTTCAAACGTCCTCCTATTTTTTGCTTGATGTTATATATTCGGGCAGTCTTGTAAAAATCCTGTAGCATATTAAAAGTGTGGTGACTCAAGAATAGAATCTTCTTCTTGTTTTTGTCTTTTTTCTTATTTATTTCACATTTAGAGAGCTAACTTAGATTAGATCACATATTATCAAATGCAGAACTATCACAATGTTGTGGTTTCATGAAGTGACTCACTAGACACCATATTCCTGTTGAGTCAAAGCATAAAAAAACATGCCAGCAACCCCCCCCCCCCGCCACACACACACACACACACACACACACACAGTGTGTCTTTATTTTCCCCAGACATTTACAAAGTTTTCTTGTAATGATGTACAGGTTTTCCATCCTAGTGTGTCCTATCATAAAAACGGAAATGACACACAGTGATTATATTTGAATAACTGTGTATTTAATGTGTTTGAGGGTTTCCTTACTGTCACCACTGAAATGATGCTTTCGAAAACTTTGGGTTTTAGCAAGGTTCTCACAAAAAATATATATAATTAAATTTAAAAAAGAAGAAGAAAATGATTTTTTTAATTCAGTCTGATAATATATAACTACTTTTATGCTAACCAAAAAAAATTTTAGAGTAGAAAAGAAAAAAAAAACAACTATGAACTGATTATATAAAATGATTCAAGATAAAGTGGGTTCTCCTTCTGTGACCAAATAGACAAGTAGCATTGCTGTGAATTTATCTTAACATGGTTCATATCAATAGAGCTGCAAATCTTAGTTTCAAATACTATTTCAGTTTTTTCCCCCAGTAGAATGAACCAGCTGCTGCTTGTTATAAGCCTACTGAGGGTTAGCCACTTGTCCCATTCAGGGTCGCCTTTGTGCTGGGAAAGAGGCAACAGGCATATCCTGGACAGATCTCTGTGTACTGACCTCAGTTTATGATTGATATAACACAGAGACAGACAAACGGTCACACTCACTCCTACAGCCAATTTAGAATTACTAGCTAACCTATTATGCATGTCTTTGAATAGTTGGAGGATGTCAGGCACAGGGAAAACATGCAAACCACACAGAGAAAGGCCCCAGTCAGCTAGCAAATTCAGACCAGGAACCTTCTTGCAGCAAGGCTGTATTGCTAACCACTGCACAAGTGTTTTATTGAATAATTTCCTGATATGCAATTTCAGTAATCAAACTAAAATCAGAGTTTACAGTGTTTCTTGTCAGTGTTTCCTTTGCTCTTTTTTTCCAGCATAATCTCAAATAAATCTCAGGGGATCACTTTTCACCAAATTTTTCCTTCCGCTTTCCTTTTTGGTTTAATTTGTAACCCGTGATAAACTGCACACATTCCAGCACAGGAAAAAGGAGCAAAAACAACTAACCAAAAATGAAACGGATACCAAAACTGTAACAGGACGAACCACAAACTCGCTCTTTCCCTTTCTTATCCCTCTGCCCTGCCCTCGTTCTGGTAATCCCTTTCATTTTTGATTAGCTGTTTTTCCTTTGCTTCCTTGTTCCTGAGCAGGAATGCCAGCAATGTTTTACAAATTACAGTTAAACTATTTCTGTAAGCTACTGTCTACAAACTGACTTTAAAGTATTAGCACCTTATAATACATCTGATCAACTTTTGGTTGGGTTGTAAATCTTTAAACTAGTGTGTAGTGTAGTGTAATGACTGATCCATTCACATAACATGAAAAAAATCCCCTGCTTTAGACGGGGAGGAGAGGGAGAGGGCTGCATCAGAAAGAGCATCTGCTGTAAAAAAAAAAAAAAAAAAAAAAGGGGGGGGGTGACCTCTGGAGACTAATATTTTTACATTTTTATCTCACTCCACTATCACTTATGGTTTGGTCTCAGTGCAAGTGTTCCAGCACAGAAAAAAGAAAAAGGAACAGAAGAAAAACAACTAATCAAAAGATGAAAGCAATGACCAAAATAAAACTAAGACAGGGTGGAAGATTAGTTACAAAGTGTTTTACTAAACACAATAAAATACCTAAATGTATATGTATTTTTAAATTAAATATTTGAAGCCCATTAAAATGTGTGGGATATAGCAAGCAAAAAGGTGTAAATACAATATTTAATGTACTTATGAAACATTAACAGTTTTATTCTAAGCTTCATTTCCCACTGTGATCACTCTTTATGCTAAACCAAACCAAATGCCTGCTGCCTCAAGTTTCACAATTAGAAGGAGGTGCATCACTGCGTCTAATATCATGAAAGCAAAATCATGGAGTCCCAAATGTTAAACTAATTCTTTAAGCTATTGTCTACATGCAAACTGACGTATTAGCATATGACAATAAAAGAGCAAAAGGAAAACAACTAACTAAAAAAATGAACACAATTACCAAAAGTAGGGCAGTTTTATTCATATATGCTAGGGTACAACAGTTCTCCAGCAAGGCAGCCCGGAAACCGCATGTTTCTGCTCTATGAGGAAGTCCCGGGATGACCTCTTGGTTGCATTATGTGGCTGTGAGACATGCTGTGCCACTGCATGTGTAAACACACTAATTATTACTGTTAAAAGAGGAACTTTGGGGTTTGAAAATGTCACCGTATAAGTCACTGGGTGCTTCCTTAAGGCACTTAAAGACACATTTAATTTTAAAACCAGGAAAAAATTTGAACAAATAAATATTCAAGGTTGTTTTGTGTATTTACACCTGTCTGCCTGCTGTAACCCACACATTTTAATGGATTTTAAAGAATTGCAGATTTATTAAAACTATAATCTATTTATCTCTTCACTGTTAACTATTTTATCGTGTTCCGTAAAGCACTTTGTAACTAAATTTTTAACTGTGCTAAATATTCTGATCATTATTACTACATGGTTCAGTAAAGGTTCACTATGCAATCTTGAGAAGCGATCCCTTCGGTTTAGAAGCATTTGTAGTAGAATACTGCCACCCGGTGGTAAAAAATATAATACAATCAAGTTACAAGGCGCGTCATTTCCTGAACTGCATACAGTATTCTGGTGACAGATACTCTGTTGGTTGTCTGAAGAGCTCACTGTGAGACGATGGCCTACCCGTCGGATTATTTATCCCACACTCGACCACAAAGTAAGTTTGTTTATTAAATCCTGTTTTTTTTAACACTTTTAAGATGGCAGCAAGAAAGATTTTTTTCCCCCTTTTACTGTGCTCATATTCGAGGCTCTTCATTCATTCTAGAGCACCAAAATGGCTGTAGCAGCATTTCATTCTGTCTTCTGAGGCTGAAACTTTACAGGCAGCGACTGACAGTTTAAATCAGATCACAATTCATTCATTTTTGCAACAAAAAAAAACCGGTTTTGTTAACTTTTTGTTTTGGTAACGAATTACTAAGGAAGATAAACACGTGTTGCTAATATGTTGCAATGTTAAAGCAGAGAAGCAATGTGCAGTGTTCCTGTTATGGCGTATTATCTAACTGCTGCACACTGCACTGACTCATTAAGAAAAATAAGCACATTTAAAAAAAGGTGACAAATTGAGCTAAACTAGTATTTTTCTAACTAAACATCTAAAACTATAAAAATCGACTGTTTTTGCTGATGAAAACCATTTTCAGTGGCCTGACTGTGCTTTGCTTTACACTCAAAGGTGGGGTGAACCTACACACTCAGGAGAGTGGGTGAGTTTGGCCACGGTTATTTTTTACTATTGACCCAGTGATTCATAGAGTCGTGTTAATCTTAGCTATGCATTCTGTTTGTTTATCCAACAAAATGTTATGTTTTAACTAATATTATGATTGTGTTTTCACATATATTTCTTTGGAAATACTTTTTTTGTTTTTACAATTATGCAAAAAGAGGGGAAACAAAAGCAATACATTTTCCCCATGTTACAGTGATGCAGGTCTCTCCTCCAACATGGTGCACAAGTTCTGCTATAACTATGAAGAAAGTTTCCTGCCTGTAACTGACACGGGAACAGGGAATTGTGTGAGGCCCATTCCTAAAGCAGAGACTGACACGAAGCAGCTTCCTGCGTACTCACCGGCATCTACAGTAGAGAGATTCTTAAGCGAGTCCAGTTTGGCCGGGATGCAAACTGAGCTGGATAACAACCTCCCACACCCTCTTGTAGACTTAGACCTGGCAGACAATGGCAAGAGAGAGGAAGTAGTCAGGGCTTTACCCGGAACAGCAGCCATTACGCGGGCACTCACAGAAGATGAAGGATGTAATCGTAGCATCAAGGACGCCGAGATGGACAGCAGAAAAAAAACAGGAAACGCTGCACCAGTGGATAAGGTGACAAACAGAAAAAGAGACATGAAAAGAGCTGGTGGGAAGAAATGGAAAGGTAATTATGTTTCCAGCTTGCATCTGTTGAAAACTGTCATAAATACTCAAATATATTATTTATATTTGTTATATTCATATTTACATTTTAACATACATGTGTGTCTGCATATTTAATACTGAGGACATAGCTAAGGCTGTTTTACTGCACTGCTATTCTATTGATGTTTCCTTTATGTCACATGTGTTACATACATGACTGACTGGACAGAATATTAGAAACACTTATATTAACACACTCCTGTCATCAGTCATATTAACATCTTCAGGACTGTAAAGTTAGGGGGGGGGAAGCTAAAATATTAAAACACTGTAACTGTCAAATGCTGGTAATATACAGGTGTGCTGAAAATAAGTATAGAATTTTCTGGAAATTTTCACATGTAGTAGCTACTGTAATAGAGAAATGCAAAAACTTTTTCCATGACAAAGCTTTTTTCCCCTGTTTGTGTTTCCAGTGTACCCTCTGTGTGTGGTGGCAGTTCTGCTCATAAACTTCCCTGCCTGTAAGGGACATGATGGTATGTTCCACTACATGCCTTTTTAGGTTTTATTATCATAAGCAGGAGCTACTGTAGGATTATTTTATATTATAATACTATATCGAGCCATTTTGATCATTTATGTGCAGTATTTTTTAAATACTACTTATGTTTTTGATCATACAGCACACACTCACAATGTTTTTGACTGTTTATATGCATACTTTCCTGTTTTTCTAAATGCAGATGGGCCAAACTGCTTCGTCTGCATGGATGAGGACAAATGCCCCACCCTGAGCATTATATATAATCAACATGACAAAATACTATACAAGAGGGACAACACTGCGGCTTTTCCAGGATGCCCTGAAATGCCTCCACCTGTGCCGGACTCTCCTGAGACCTGCACTGTGTGCCAAGCTCAACGGAGCATCATCATCATCAGCTGCTCAAACGACACTGACGAAATCCAGCCAGAAGGAAATGCACCACTCATCCAAGACATCGCTAAAACATGTATGTAGGACATTAATCTGTGCTGGATTTAATAAAATGCTGGTTAAAATATACCTGGACATCACGGTTAAAAACGAGGCAAATGTAATTAAAATTACAGTTCTTCAAATATTAAGTGTGCGTAACACGGGCGTTTAAAAATATTTTAACATTTATCTATTGCACAATTGCGAAATCACTGGGACAGTTTTAAGGGATCTCCCAAGAGAACT
Source organism: Pterophyllum scalare (assembly GCA_024447675.2). Taxonomy (NCBI): domain Eukaryota; kingdom Metazoa; phylum Chordata; class Actinopteri; order Cichliformes; family Cichlidae; genus Pterophyllum; species Pterophyllum scalare. The sequence continues at coordinate 4,016 of JAMQGT020013157.1, read as the reverse complement.
GCTTAGTAATAAACACCATCAAAGTTGGCCGCCCGGTGGGGTTATGACCATACTCCATTAGCAAATGGCAATCAATATTTAACTCTGCAGGAGCTGCACAATATTGTCACATAATAAAGATGACAAATATATATATTTTTCCCCCTGGGATGTTCGATCTTAGGTCAAGCTTTTTAAGCAGTTTCTCGAAGTCCCGTTTTTTGAGGTGGGGTGGCGTGGGGGATCACTATGTAACCACATCAGTATTTGATCTTCCTGTTAAATTAAATAGAACAGAACCCCTTTATTTGTCATTATACGGAATGTACAATGAGGAGGATGCGGGGGAGCACTCCTGTTCCGTGAGCACAACTGTTTGTTTGTTTTTGTTTTTTTTAAGCACTAAATCGTCATCGGAGGCGAAGGCGGCTCTGACTCTGACATGCCCAGGCTTGTCTTACTGTTACGCGCTAGGGCGCGCTGTGAAAGTGGGACAGCCCCTACACAACTGTCTAAATTAGTGCAGTCTGGAGTCATTCTATACGAAGTTTTATTTTGGAGGCTGCAGTTTGTGTTGCTTTTGAATGATATTAAATTATGGGTGATGAGTCTTTCTATTGTGCTGTGTATCAAACTGGTTTTAAAGCACATATTCTGTAAGTGTACTTTAATATACTCTGTGTGTAAACAGCTTTGCCATCATGAACCCATAGTAAAAAGTCAGTTAATTTTTTAAAATAAAATATATTAATTATTTTAGATAAAGGTAATTAGGTATTCATGCAAAGTCCGTTTCTTTCTTCCTGTTTAGGCCAGCAGGTTAAGACTTCTGACTCGGCACCCAATGGAGGGACTTCCCATTACAGTATGTGCTTTATTTTCACATCTGGTCAGGGACTGCTACAGAAGTTTTCTGATAATCATTTGCAAGGGGAGCTGGACAAGAGAATAATGATTACTGACCCGGCCGCCATATCCTGATGAAACTTTCTGAAGCTAGTGGGGGGCAGGCACAACAGGTTGGGACGTAAAAGCATGTACAATTATGAATCCGAGCCACAGTGACTCTTCTCTCGGCGAGGCGAGAGTTAAAGCAGTTAATAGCGTTTTAAATCGGTATTTAAGAACTCCACCAATTAGCAGATTCGGTACATTCCTAATGGTACGGCCTTATAATTTCTAACGATTTGGCACGTTGTGTATCAAAAATACTTCACATAAGGTACTAATTTCCCGAGAGATCGCCAAAGCGAATCGATAAATCCGCGTATTTGATATGGCACAGATTTTACATTGCTCCCGGCCAACCCCTCCCATTTATCTGCGCCGCACTCGAGTGCACCAGCTTGTGGCTGGACTTGTTTCTCTTCCTGGGCTCAACACAGAAATGCTTCGCGTGTAAGGAGAAGTACAGAGATATCAAAGAGGAGTTGCAGCATGATGTAACGCAGCAGGTAGGCCACTTACAAGTCAGTTTTACTCTGCATGTAATAATCGTTAAGTATTACGCCGTTTGGGTGATCCGCTTTAAAAAAAATAAATAAATAAATAATAAATAAATAAATAATAATAATGATAATAATAATAATTAATAAAGAAATAATAATAATAATACATTTTTATATTATAACCCAATCCCGTAATTGCAAACTTCAATAGTTCAATAGCGCGGACTCACCGATGCAGCTCGATTTAGGAAGCTACCAGACCTCCCCAACGCACACACTTCTAGCGTGTCAGCGCAATGAATAAATCCGTCTTTAATTAGGTTGCCATTATCCCACCACTTGGATCCTCATAATCTTCAAACACCGCGCCAAACACAGAAACGCTTCTTCTGCCCAGGACGGATGCCCACACGCCCCCTCAATTCAGAGATCAACCTGGAAAAGTCGGGGCAGCCCTACTCACCCACACATTTTACAGTCCAAGAAGGCAGCAGCGTAGATAAACGGAGCACATAAAAAGTCTTGAGACTTGTAATCTGTACTGCCAGTGTCTGTGACACGCTTCAAAAGCCATATAGAGAGCAGTATACACAAGCCGCACTGTGTTAAATGCAAAAAAAATCCAAAACATTTCGCTGTATTACTGGTCATACATGAATAGGTCTGGCTTGCTAAGGAGTAAAACAAAAACTTGTTTCTCGTTGCTTTCCCGACTTTTAGTACTGAAACGCACTCAGCTCAGGAGTAATGTCACTTTGAATTACGATTTCCGAGGTAATTGAACGCATCGTATTCGAAGATCCTCTCTTACTAAGAGTGATCACTACGGAGAAAATTCAGGAAGCCAAAATTTGTCCGAATAACTAAATCAGTGCAACTGTGTTGATGATTTTGTTTTTATACAGTCTGGCTGGAGAGACTGTGGTGCAAATATATGATTGATATGTGTTTTTTTTTATGTCTAATATCTTTGTTTATGAAGCGGAAAAAAGTGGATAGATGGATATTTGCTCATCATGTTGGTAAATAGGCTGTGGTCAAGGCCATTTACAAAGGGGTTACATATAAAAGAAACTACCCGTTTTGCAAGTATCTTTATGTATCGGCATTATTGTACCTATTATGTTCTACATTATAATTCATCCATCCATTCTCGTCTGCTTATCCCAATCAACCTAGTCATTTTTGGTCTCTTAAAACATCGTTATAGAAATTTTATATTTGTTGTAATTTCTGTCCCTCTGGCCAGATCCAGCTAGAAAAAATATTTTAGAGACTTTTAACCAGAATACATAAACGATAAATAAAAGTCACTTGGTCAAAAACTGATTGCAGCGCTTACCTTGTGGCAGGCATGTTATGTTTATATCATTCATGAGAGATATGTCTGACAGATTATAGGCCCGGAAATGAAATCTATTTATGTCACAACACAGGCGTTGAGGGCGCCGATGAATATCCATCACCTCTGGACCAAGACTAGAAGAAGTAAAAAGCGGAAGCAAATAAACTACGGCTTGTTTTTCGAAGTAATCACGTAATTATTTCTCCATCTGGGGGGTTTGCGATAAAGTTTGCGATGTTTATTTATTTGAAATGAGCGGGAGATGGAGAGAGTGCGTAACAGAAACAGGTGGGTAGGTCAAAGCCGTGAGCGCAGGGTCAAAACTTTAAGCCAGTGTTTAGAATCGATCTTCACTTTTTCCGCTCCATAGTAATACTGATATTTTGATGAAACGGAGAACTGAAACTAAAATAAAACCAAGTTTCCTCGGGAGTGCGCACACACCGAGAATCGTCACAAACAGAAGTGATACGACTGTCAACAATACAACTATTCATTAAACTGCGCCAGTGTGTTAGATTAATATCGGACTGTTAGAACATATGAGCGCTGGAGGGGCGGAAATAGATCGATGCGCACATTTACCCACGCGGCACAGCAAAAATACGGTTCCTGACATGATGATAGTGTTTTGGTTCCTTTCCTACAACAGCTGGAAAAAATAGGTCTAATTATTAAAGCATTAAACATGGGGGGAAAGAAGATAAGACACTAATTCAATCTTATTTTTTTTGTTTTTGTCTTATCAATGAAGTTAAATTGCCAGCCACCAGATTTGCCTTACCTCAACAACAACCTCAGTCTTTTTCTCATTTCACAGTTCTCATTGTGATTTTGGTTGGAGCACTGATGATCTGCTGAGTAAGTGTGACTCTGAGACAACTTTCATCTTAGAACTGATAACTACCTTTTATCAGGTGCCTTTAATCTTGTCATGAGTGACTAAACCCAAATAAAACTTATTTAATAATAACATTTAATCAATTATGTTTTAATATACACTGCTCAAAAAAATAAAGGGAACACTTAAACAACACAATATAACTCCAAGTAAATCAAACTTCTGCGAAATCAAACTGTCCACTTAGGAAGCAACACTGATTGACAATCAGTTTCACATGCTGTTGTGCAAATGGAATAGACAACAGGTGGAAATTATTGGCAATTAGCAAGACACACTCAATAAAGGAGTGGTTCTGCAGGTGGGGACCACAGACCACTTCTCAGTACCTATGCTTTCTGGC
>JAMQGT020013156.1:0-13753 GCA_024447675.2 Pterophyllum scalare | reverse complement strand
GTTTAAGTTTAGATGTTCACAAAAATTTTTCAAAGATTTGCCACCCATATCGAGTTTCTGCTGTATTTTTGCTATTAGGAAATCTGTCTTACTCTCACTCTACAGTTTGTGTTATTTTTCTTGTGCGTACTGGTGGTGAAGCGATCCTTTCCGAATACAAATGCAAGAGATCAGCGTTCATTTATCTGTTGCCACAAGTTTTACCAAAGCTGATAATGAAATGAATTTTGAACTGCAGAAATATTTAGGAGCCAAGTGATTATCTATCTCACAGAACAGCTTCATATTAACTGAACTAATTACTTGCATGAATACATCTCAGAGTATAAAGGACTGTAAATGTCCCCCTGAGGTTTTGCATCACATTAGGAAGGGTTCACTTTAGAGGACCTTTGTTTTTATTTATTGATTTTTAAAGAGCTTAAATTACCCCCCCCAAAAAAAAAAAACAGGTCATCACCCTTTTTCCAACCAAGCTCTACCCACTTGACACCAGAAAAGGCAAAGAGGGGAAAAAATTCACCCCACACAGAGCATTACTTTAACCCTATCCAACACCAGTTTGAGGTGGAGCACTGAGCATTACACCAAGCGTCTCACTCTATCCCTGCCAGCAAGTTCCAAACTCTTCAGATTAGTGGAGTTTTTCTCGCAGTGCGTGTGGTTTTGAGCTGGCACATTCAACAAATCTATGTGGGTGTGATGTCGAGAATGTTTTTCATGTATGAGACTCTCGTTTTCCAAGCTGTAGATGATGCTGTATAACCTATAATCTGTCCTAGTGATAAACAACAAAAGATTTGAGACTTTATTCATGAAGTGAATTGCAAAGTGTGAGAAATCCCTGCCTTATACATCACTTATTGTTTCACTGAAGCTTCAATTCACTACCTCACCATGTGTGTCGCCAGTTTCCCATTTCCAAAATGTAAGAATGTGTTTCAGTGGCTAAAGCACCACTTTCTTCACCTCACCTTTAGCGCCACACGCCAGATATTTAATGAACTACATGTTTTTTGAATGGACTAAAGAAGGTAATCAAATGCCACAGTTGTATTTAATGTTTGCACAGTAGCGTACAGATTTTGGTGAAAAGAAATAGCACGTCCCCTGCAACAGGAGGTTTAACAATAAACAGTTATATCATGTAAAGTCCCAGAAATGCTTGTTAGGACCTGAAAGACAGATCAGTATTAGCACTGGGCTCCTCTACGAAACAGACTGAGAAAGATCAAAGAAATCTTATAAAGTTTCACATCTACTAGGCAAAGAGACAGCAAAACCACGTACGACTTCAAAGCAGCTGCAGGAAGGTTTAGCTTTACTCGTGAGACAGATTTGATGCACAAACAGTTTGTCAGTCTAAGAGTCATCAGCAGAAAGGGTCATAACAAAAGTTCTCATCTGAAGCCTTAAGCAGCACTTGGATAAACCAGTCATTTTGGCAGCACGTGCCGTTGACAGGTTGAATTTGCATGGAGCTGCAATCACCAAAGGTAGGTCTGGAGGAATTCATCTTTTCAGGCGTTCAAAAGATCAAAGTTACTTTCTCTGTTGGGTGGTGTAGCAGCCAGTGATTGGACTAAACACGCCACAAATATAAGAAAGAAAAGGCTTCTACATTAGCTGAGAAGGAAAATTAAAGTGAAAGAGGTTCCCTGCAGCATGAATGTGATTTGCCATCTAATAGTTGTGGAAACTGAAGCTTTTGGAGATCATTGGATGTCTGAAAAAGGCAGCTTCAAAGTGTGTCTGAACTTAAAGTGGTTTGCAGATGAGCACAAATTCATCCAAAAGAAAAAGACAGGCTGCAAAAAGAATAGCTTATCTATCTATCTATAGATCTATATCTACCTATAGATAGAGCAGGTGAAGTAAGTATTACATGTCACCAGTAAATATGTTTCTAAAGGTGATATTGACATGAAATTCACATTAGATGTCAGTAACAACCCATCCATCCACACATGCAAAGAAATGAAATCATAGAGCTCCATAAATTAAGTTCTGTGTAATAATGAGAAATGACACAGGGAAAAAATATTTACTACATGAAAGGGAGGTGCAAAAAAGCATGGGAAGTCGTGACACTAGCTGAAATCAGTAATCAGAAAGCAATCCAGCCACATAATTAATATCAGCTGATTCAGTCCCAACTGATGGCCTACAAAAAGTGTCACACAAACGGCTCATGACGGATAGAACCAGTGAGCTCTTGCAAGACTGGCGCAACCTTATTGTTGCAAAAACATACTGATGGCATTGGTTACAGGAGAATTTCTAAACTACTGAAGGTTTCAGTGAGCACTGTTGGGGCCATAATCCGGAAGTGGTAAGAACATCGTTTCACCATAAATCGGTCACAATCAGGTGCTCCTCGCAAGATTTCAGACAGAGGAGTGAAAAGAGTTATCAGAAGAGTTGTCCAAGAGTCAAGGACAACTTGGAGACTTCCAGAAAGACCTGGAATCAGCAGATACAATTGTTTCAAGGAAAACGATAAGTAATGCACTCAACTTTGATGGCCTGTATGCACGCTCACCACGCAAGACTCCAGGGCTGAAAAAGAAAAAAAAGAAAAAGCACGCTGAAGCCGGTTTAAAGTTTGCTGACCAAAATTTAACACTTTGGATTCCATAATGTTCACTGTGTTTAGAGATCACAAGGCACTGCATATCACCCCAAAGACACCATACCAACAGTGAAGTTTGGAGGTGGGAACATCTTGGTGTGGGGCTGTTTTTCAGCGTACGGCACTGCCGCGCTTCATATAATTGAAGGAAGGATTAGTGGGAAAATGTGCAGACATTCTTGCTTAAAAAAAAAATCTGTCATCTACCAGGGTGATGAAGACAAAATGAGGGTGGATATTTCAGCTAGACAATGATCCCAAACACACAGGCAGGGAAGCTCTCGACTGGTTTCAGCAAAAGAAAATAAAGCTGCTAGACTGGCCCAGCCAATCACCTGATCTGAATCCAATTGAAAATCTATGAAATGAAATAAAACTAAGTTCATAGGAGCCCCTTCAGGATCTGAAGAGTGTTTGTGTGAAAGAATGGGCCAAAATAATACCGGAGTGACTAGGTTCTCCATACAGGAGTCCTCTTGAAGCTGTTGCCACCAACAAAGGCTTTTGTAGGAAGTATTAAATAAATTACAGTAAGCATGTTCAATACTTTTCCCCCTGTGCCATTTCTCACACACCATGGACATCCATGGTTTGATTTCTTTGCACGTGTGGATTGGATGGGTTTTTACTGACATCTGGTGAGAATTTCATGTCAATAGCAACTTATATATTTACTTATAAAATTTGTGATGTGCTGAATACCTATTTTTCCCACTGTAGATCTATCGATAGGTATAGACATAATCAGGCAAACAAAGTCAGAGGTAAGGCTGAGATTGGTGTGACAGAAGAGGATGCATGGGACAGCGTGAGATGGAAGGAGATGATCCGCTGTGGCGACCCCTAACGGGAGCAGCTGGGAATTAGGATAATAGTAAATTAACACTTGAAGAAAAAGGCTAAATCTTGTTTAACAGATATACAGCTGATCCAGACTTCTGCCATCCAGTTGTGTTACAGTAAGTCAGACATCCATTCAGCCATGTGCGTGGCACCATCACTTGGCCAAAGCCATTAACTGAAAGGTTAAATCTCACCTTACTTTTTCTCACTACAGTGTCTTTTTCAATCTAAAGCCAGTTCTTTGGGTTTAGGGCAAATACTAATACTAACGCTTGTACTGATCCCTCCCACTACCAAACAGAGGATCGTTCATATTAAATTAAATTCCTATTACATCTAAACAGCAGTAGTTTGGCGCCCTCCACTGGTACTATCAAAAACACACCGTGACAGTTTGTAATGCATCTTCAACCTCAGGTGGGCAGATATTTCCACGAAACTACGAGGCCACCAAACTTCAAACCAACAGTGGAAGAAAGGCAACGTCCTTTTTAAACTACACGAACTTTTGTGGGGGAAAAAATACATTTCTCCTTTTTTTAAACAGAACAAAAAACAGGGCAGCGGTTGGCACTCCCACCTCACAGGGAGAAGGTGTGAATGTGAGCATAGCCTGGCGACCTGCCCAGCCACAGACAATATTGGGACAGTTTCTTAACGTTTTCTTTTTGTGCATTAATAAAATCTGAACATTATCTATATATTCTTGTGATGATATGGACAAAAGTACCGAATCACCTACACATTACACCCACAGGAGCTCCTCGGTCATGGAAACCCATGCCATGAACCTCCCACGCACAGTTGTGCTTTTAATGCCAGAGGAGGTTTGGAACTCTGCAGTTATCACAAACGACTTTCACGCACTACCACGCACAACCGTTGTCCATATGCTATTTACTTTACGTAAAATTCAGCTTCTACCACTAGAGGGCGCCAAAATATCGTATAACACTCGTCCTACCACGGTCAGGCAGTGCAGTTATCTACACATACAGTTTTGCAGTTGCAGAAATAGGGACCACCTTCATAACACAACCTGATGTCAAATGCCACGTATCAAATTATTATTATACATGAACTGCCCCCTGGTATTTAAATCTTCTTAATTTTTCAGCCGTGGGATACTAATTTTAAGATAAGTGTCTGGCATTTGCATTGGAACTTTCCAAGCTTGGTTCTTGACATCATTAGTGTGGGTGTTTAAACAGACACATGTGCATCCAGAAAAATACTGGCCAAAATAAAGCTTGGTTCAAACTGAAGTCAAAACTGCTGCAGAAAGTGAACCACCTTTTCTGGCTGTCATAGGGCAAGAGGTGGGATGCATCAAGCTAACACAGTAACAGAGTCAACCACACACAGTCACATCCACACCTCTGGGGTCAGTTAGAATCACTGACTAACCAAACATCTGTTTTTTTCTTTGGAAGCTGGAAATCCACACAGGCACATGAAGAACATGCAGGATCCACAGTGAAAGGCCCCAGATAACCAGGATGGTGAAACCAGGAATCTTTTTGGTATGCTAACTACTGCACTACCGTATCACCCACAGATACTGCGGCAATGTTTTGTACTGGCATAGTTTCTGTTCTGGCTGCTACAACTGTTGCCCTCCTATAGTAAGTTATATTACAAGCAGAGACAGGTGGAGCTTAACTGTTAGCCCCGTGAAATAACATTAAAGGAACACTTCAATGTTTAACAAAATAACAAATATAACAAAATACTTTAAGAGATTAAAATAAACTTTAATGGAACTTAAAAGAAATTTGGCCAAAAGAAAAACAAAAGGTATTACGTAATAGTCAATTCAATTCAATTTTATTTATGTAGGACCAAATCACAACAAACAGTCGCCTCAAGGCACTTTATATTGTAAGGTAAAGACCTTACAATAATTACAGAGAAAACCCAGCAGTCAAAATGACCCCCTATGAGCAAGCACTTGGTGACAGTGGGAAGGAAAAACTCCCATTTAACAGGAAGAAACCTCAGGCAGAACCAGGTTCAAGGAGGGGCAATCATCGGCTGTGACTGGTTGGGGCTGAGGATAGAGAGAGAGGACATAAGACACACTGTGGAAGAGAGCCAGAGATTAATAATAACTGATGATTAAATGCAGAGTGGGGTATAAACAGAGTAAAAGAGGTGAATGAAAAGAAACACTCAGTGCATCACGGGAACCCCCCAGCAGCCTGATCCAACCCTAACTATAAGCTTTATCATAAAGGAAAGTTTTAAGCCTAATCTTAAAAATAGAGAGGGTGTCTGACTTCCAAATCCAAGCTGGGAGCTGGTTCCAAAGAAGAGGGGCCTGAAAGCTGAAGGCTCTGTCTCCCATTCTACTCTTAAGTATCCTAGGAACCACAAGTAAGCCAGCAGTCTGAGAGTGAAGTGCTCTGTTGGGGTGATATGGTACTATGAGGTCTTTGAGATAAGATGGGGCCTGATTATTCAAGACCTTGTATGTGAGAAGAAGAATTTTAAATTTATTTCTGGATTTAACCGGGAGCCAATGAAGAGAAGCCAATATGGGAGGAATATGCTCTCTCTTTCTAGTCCCTGTCAGTACTCTAGCTGCAGCATTTTCAATCAGCTGAAGGCTTTTCAGGGAGCTTTTAGGACAGTCTGATAATAATGAATTAAAGCCTAGAGGTAATAAATGCATGAATAAGCTTTTCAGCCTCACTCTGAGACAGGATGTTTCTGACTTTAGAAATATTGTGCAAATGCAGGTAAGAAGTAACCTGGCATATTAACTGTGTGTGTGTGGCACATACATAGGTGGGATATTGAGGTTTTCTCATGTGATGTCATGTGCGCATTGCGCAAAACCTGTCTGTCATAGTGGATGTAATACAATCACCAGTTGCTACGAAAAAATGTGCATTCTCTCAACTAGTTGGCAGTGCTTCCCGGAGGCTGCTGGCTCTCACTGAGTGAAATGGGATTCAAAGAAGATGCTGCAACAAGGTCTCATGATGATTGCTTCAGCTGCTAGCAAATTGCCATGGTTCTCTGTATTTCTCGCTAAGTACTAGTCAAGCATTAGAAAAACTTGAAAAAGTGCAACTTAAACGGGAAATGGAGAAGATGTTTCAAAAGGCGCAACTTGCACTTTCAAGACAAATGGTCTCTATTTCCGGTTTGTGTCACACTTTTCAGTTTCACTACAGCTCAGGGAATAGCTGGACAGTGTTTGTAGACAAGTCTGTCACTTCCATTCAAACTACCACCACAGGAATATAATAGCATGGCCAAAGTAATTTGGTCATTAATAATACAGACCAATCACAAGAAGGGTTTTGCCACCGGGCAATACTTGTTTTTTACAAGTTGTTGCCAGGGGGCCACATTGTATTACTGGGGCCTTACTCCCTTGACCGTACATTGTCACCGTGATTGTCACAGGTCCAAAATGGCAGACAAGTTAACATCACGTGGTTAGTGGTCACCTGTCTGCAAAACTTAAATAACCTGGGTTATTTAAGGGTTGCCAGTCTAAAGAGAAATGAGACAGCCACACACTCTCACATCTGCAGTTAATTCCTCGAATCACTGATGAACCAAAACTTCAGGAGGAAGCTGGAGTACCCAAAGGAGACCCACAGAGGCAGAACAAGCAGAACATGCAGAGTGCACATGGAAAGGCCCCAGACTCCCAGGATTTTGAAAGCAGGAGCCTGCTTGGTGTGATAACCACCGCACCACCACCACCATGCCTCTCACAACTGTAATGTCTTTTACTGCCATACCTTATACAAAATGCTTGCAGTTTCTATTCCGGCTGCTAGAACTGGGTAAAGTAAGAAGTCCTCTTATTTTAAGTTATATTTAAAGCAGTAAACAGAGCGTAACTGTTAGCCCTGTGAAATAACATTAAACAAGCAGTTCAGTATTTTAGGAAATAGCAAAGATAACAAAAACATTAATGCTTTAAGAGATTAAAAAGCAGACTTTCAGAGTTCCCTGGAAAACATCAAAATGGAACTTTAAAGATACCGGGCCAAAAGAAAGACTTTTTTTTAAAAAAGAAAAAAAGAAGAAGTTACTTTCAGCTGCTCGCTTATTTGCAAGTGGTCACCACAGCAGGTAGCTCCACATATTTGAGGTGGGATATTTTTATGCCAGATGCCCTTCCTGAAACAACCCCAAGGAATTTATATCTCCTTCCGGGATCAAACTGATGATCTTTCACTTGTTAGAGAAATTTGTTAAACCCGTACACTAGGAATCCAAAAAAATAAATCAATCAAAAGGTATTTCAAAAAGCGGGTAAGAAATGGCCTGACTCTGTCCACAGGGGAAGGTTTATGCAGCCTTAAAGTAACTCTTGGGCATGCTGGTTTTTGAGCACATTTAACAAATGAGATAGAAAAAACAACTATTTATTCTATTGAAGACTCAACTGGTAACATTACTCATGACCCACAACAAATAAATAGCTATTTTAAAGACTTTTATGGAGCATTATACTCATCACAGGTTAATCCATCTGATGCTGAAATTGAAGAATATCTGAATAATATAAATCTACCTAAACTAAGTGATGAACAGGGTGCGACTCTCGGTTTGCCTCTTTCATCATCTGAATTTTATGAAGCAGTACAGCATCTCCCAAATAATAAAGCCCCAGGCCCAGATGGTTTTCCAGCAGAGTTTTATAAAGAATTTTGGTCTGTGCTAAGACCCCACACTTCCATCCAGCTACCGCCCAATCTCTCTCATTAATGTAGATCTTAAAATAATTTGTAAAGTCCTTGCCAGAAGATTAGAAAAAATCACTCCATCTATTATACATCCAGACCAAACAGGTTTTATCAAGGGTCGGCACTCAGCCAATAATACACGCAGACTAATAAATATAATAGATTATTGTTCCATTAACAAATTAGAAACCACAATTATCTCTTTAGATGCAGAGAAAGCATTTGACCAGGTAAATTGGAAATTTCTGTTAGCGGTTCTACACAAATTTGGATTTGGTTCATCATTCATAAACTGGATTAGAACACTATACAGCTCTCCAAATGCACGCGTTAGGACAAATGATTTCATTTCCCAAAGCTTTAAACTACAAAGGGGCACCAGGCAGGGCTGCCCACTCTCTCCCTCACTTTTTGTCATTTTCATTGAGCCACTGGCAGCAGCAATTAGACAAAATGCAAATATTAAAGGAATTCAAACTAAAAGTGTCAGACCATAAGATAAGCCTTTATGCTGATGATGTATTACTCTTCCTTGGGAATTCACAAACCACTCTTCTGAAGACAATAACACTTATAGATAAGTTCTCATCTATATCAGACTACTCCATCAACTGGAGTAAATCAAAAGTTTTGCCTCTAAATTGTAATTTTCAGAACACCACAACCACCTCACTACAGTCAGGAAACATTAGATATTTAGGTATAAAATTTTCTGCCACGCTGTCAGACTTGGTGCGGCTGAATCATATTCCTCTACTAAAAACAATAGGGGATGATCTCACACGTTGGAACTCTCTACCTATATCTCTCATGGGGAGAGTTGCCACAGTAAAAATGATGATTCTGCCTAAAATCAATTATCTGTTTTCACTTACTACCGAACAAACCTTCTGTTGCTTGGTTTAAGTCATTAGACTCAAACATTTCAAAATTCTTATGGAGAAATAAAACATCAAGAATAAGTTTGAAGACTTTACAAACGCTAAAATGCAATGGTGGTCTAGAACTCCCAAATTTTTATCATTATTTCTTAGCCAATAGATTACAATATATTTCAAGATGGATTAAATCAAGCTCTTTAGACAGCCCGTGGCTGGATCTAGAACAGACACTCTGTGGAAAAGTGAAAATGTCTGACTTACCTTTCATTAGCTCCAGTATTAAACATTATAGCTGCTTTAAAAGTCTTAACATAAACACAACCCTGACAGCCTGGTGAGAATTTTTAAAGATAACCAAGTCTTCACTTATCCCATGTAAACTGACACCCATTTGGAACAATCCAGATATATGTCAGAAAAAGACAGTACTGAATTTTTCAACATGGCAAGAGAAAGGAATAAAAAACTTAGAACATGTTATTGACGATGGGACCTTTATCTCATTTGAAGAACTTATTTCAAAATATGAAATTAGTAACAGCAAATTTCTTGAATATCAGCAATTGAGGTCCATCGTACAGACAAGGTTTAATTTAAATAACCTAAAATTAGACATCCCGGTATTGGTAACAGATTTTCTAAATCTTTATACTCCCAAATTGTAATCAAAAATATATAAGTTATTATTAAAAATTAATGATTCAACATCCCTCCCAACTGCAAAATGGGAGCGAGATCTTTCCATCAACCCAGATGAAAACTTCTGGACACAGATATGTTTAAACACTTTCAAAATGACTAATAGTCCAAATTTACAACTCATACAATACAAAATTCTCCACAGAATACATTATACAGGACACAGGATGTTCCAAATGGGCCTCAGAGACACAAATATATGCACCCACTGTTCAGGTAATCATATTGAAAACTATATGCATGCTATTTGGTCTTGTATGCCTGTTCAAAGGTTCTGGCAGACGATATGTGAAGACTTATCCACATGGTTTAATTGCAATATCCCAGCTTCACCAAAACTGTTCATTTTAGGTGATGTAAGTGAATTACACATGGAAACAAATATATCACACACAGTTCTTACTACCTTATGCATCGCTAAGAAAACTATCCTCCTGAATTGGAAATCAAAAAATGATTTATGCATTACTCACTATAGGAATCTACTTTTAGAGCACATTAGTCTGGAAAGAATGTCTGCCACCTCTAAAAACCAGTTGGCCAAATTTGAATCTCTCTGGTCACCACTTATTAGCTCTATCACATGATGGGGGTGACCGGCTGTAGTTTTGTCTCACGGTGTACCCAGTGGAGGTGGGGGCTGTGTCTGATGGTCTTGGGGTGGTGGATGCTTGGGCGGTGCCCAGTTGGTTGGTGGGGTGGGGGGCTAGCCCCATCCGGGTGGTTGGTCTCCTCTGTGGGGCCGGGGTGCTGGGCCTGGGGCCCTGGTGCCCAGGGTTGCCTGTTTCTTGGCTGGGCCCCTCCCTGCGCTGGGGGGGTCTGTGACCCCTCGGGCGCGCCGCCGTATGGGGTGGGGTTGGCCCACGTCGGGATGTCTGGCTGGCATTCCGGGATTCTGGGTGCCCCTCCCTGTGGGGGTGTGGGGCGCTCAGTCGAGGGAGCAGCAGTTCCCACACAGGGCCGGTTGGTCCTGGACTCAGGACCACTGTGTGTCGTGTTTGTGTGGTGTGACGTTTGTGGTATGTGTGTGGGTGTGTGTGAAGTTTGAGGTGTGGGTGTGGATGTGTGTGTGTGAGGTGCTTGTTTTATGTGTGTGTGTGTGTGTGTGGGGTGTGTATTAGAGTGAGAGTGTGATGTTAATTGTAATTGTGTGTGAGGGTGTGATATTTGTTGTCTTTTGTATGATGGGTGGGGGGGTGTTTGTGTTGTGTTTGCAGCGTGGGTGGTGGGTGCCGGTCTGGAGCACGGTGGCGTCCTGGGGGTGTGGCCACTTCAGGCCCTGGACCTGCCTGCCCTGCACTACGGTTGGGTGTGGGGAACTGGGGTGTCTAGTGAGCCAGTGGTTGGCTGGCTCTCTTCCTCCGGGAGGTAGTCCTCTGCCTCTCGGTCATATTTATCCTGACCCTTCCCCTCCTCCCACTCAGTTATACATCACATCACACACACGTAGGTTCTTGGTGGAGGGGGCTCGTGCTGCAGTGAGTATGGCCACCTCCTTGGCTCTGCTCGCTGTGCTGTGCGATGTCCCACTCCTCCTTTTTAATTGCATCATTTAGTTCACAACACATCATAACACATACAGGGCTTTGGGGGGCAGATGTGTCGCATAGTGGTTAGTGGGTGGTGCTGCTGAGGTGGCACCACTTATCTGTTCACTGCCGGCTGCTCCTCAATTTTATCTACATTTTAGACATTGAGGGCCTTGGGGGGCAGTGTGGATGGGCGCTGTTATTCAGTGCTCATACTACATCTGTCCCTCCAATTTTAATAGCACTATAGCTTTCACACAGTCATACACATTCTTCTCATTACATACACTCACCTCACCCCAAACACGTTGGGTGGGAGGAGGGGGTGGGTGGGTCGTCTCACACCCCAGTTTCATGCACCCTGCCTTGGGTGGGGACTGGGACTTGCGGGTTCTGGTTAGAGGGTAGCTGTTTCATATGGAATTCATCCATCCATCCATCCATCTTCTGCTTTTATTCTAACAAAGCAAAGTCTCCTTCCTTTCACTTCATATTTAACTTTTTTCTGCCAAAAAGGTTTTTTTTTCCAAAAAATACAAACTGACTGTCATGATAAGAAATCAAAACAGGTGTGAGATCCCCACTGTAGCTGTACAATAGCCACGTAATGTTTCCAAGGTATGTGAAAGTGTGCGTGAGTTTATGTATGGAAATAATTTACACTGTCACAATGTGTCTGTGTTAACCTAAAGAATGAGTAAAGTCAAAACCTCCATTTATTTCCCCATTAGGTTTCATTTGAGGTATACAAGTAATTACATTTAAGACAGTTTTACTGACGAGTAAACAAAAACTTAGTTACATTGGCTTTCTGTTTTGACAGTCAAACACTGAGTCACATTAAAGACAGTATAATTGCTGGTTTCTGTGATCTTAAAAAGTAAAAGCTGATATGAGTACAAACATTCCACTGTTGTGGTCTTTTTCTTGATTCAAATATTGTTAACCTCTGTGTTACTGCAGAAATAGCGTGGGACAGATGTAAAATTATCACAATAACTCACAGTCATGCAGCCATCCCAAATCTTAACATCTCAACAGGCAGATTGTGCTGACAAATTTTTCCAAATAAAAAAATAATAAAGGCATTTCCTTCCTTTTAATTGTCTTTTAGTTAGTTTTGTAAATACTCAATATCCACTACATTTTTTTTCTCTAAAATGCAATTTTATTTAACTAAAATGTTTTTTTCACACCAGTTTTTAGCTCTAGTCACCTACAATTTTTAACTCATTAACCTTAATGTGCAGCACGGTGGGTGGTGGTTAGCCCTGCTGCCTCACAGCTAGAAATCTAGAAGGTCTGGGTTCAGTCACCTTGGCTGTGTGGAGTTTGCATGTTCTTCCCGTGTCTGCATGAGTTTCCTCCACAGTCCAAAGACATGCAGTTAGTGGAGGTTATGGTTAATTGCCATTCTGTCCTGTACAGGGTACCCTATGTCAGCTGGGATAGGCTCCGGCACCCCCGCCCCCTTTATGTGTTTAAATGGGTGTCACATGTTGAAGTAAAATTCACATGAATGCAGGACTCATTGCTTCCCAGCACAAGCCTGCATTCTAATGATACAATTATTATTATCCAGTGGTTTTTACTTCTGGTTATCCAGCTGGCATAACTTGCTTAATAATTAAACACTAGAAAGCTTATTTGGTCCTAGATTACTTTCAAAGAAATCTAAGAAACTGTAACGTTGGTAAGGATAATGACACCTGAAACCTGAAAGATGAACTGCTGAAAACCGTCTGTGTTATTATTTGGCCTTGCTGAACTTGATTTGGTCTATTTGTTGTGCCATGTGTGCATGGCTTTACAAGATACCAAAATACACAGTTGCAGCAGGCTTACATTTGTCAAACAGGAACAAAATGTTTGCCATTGCACTGCAAATTCTCCCTTTTCCCATTTGTTGTGAATAAAATCAGATGCACTAAAAGTTCCCTTCCTGAAATATACATGTAGCAACAGTTTTGTAATTATTCATCTATCAGCAATTAAGCCTGTTTCACTGAATATTGTACCTGTGAAATCAAGGGTTCTCAATCTTTCTGTGACTGAGTGCTAACTTCCAGAATCAGCATGTGCTCAAAGGTTGCAAAGGAAAAATGCAAACACTTTAAGTTAGCGTTTTATAGTGGTGCTGGTGTATTGTTTTGGGGGGTTATTTTGTTAACCATTAACTGAGGTGGCTACTCAAATCCCTGTCACCAGCTCTATTTCCTAATGTTTTAAAGGTTAAGTCTGCAATGATGGCAAGAATAGAAGAGTTGAAAATGAAAAATACTCCTTTGGTCTCCTTCTGTGCTGCTTGTTGACACAAACTTTTAAAGTACAGCAGTGCATTCCTTCTTTGTCTTTCAGGTGCTGTATACAGTGTTACATAGGGCCCATACATCAGATAGTAAATGCAGTCTTTTCTGCTTAAGCCTTCCTACAGTATTTCTGCTGTTAATGGTA
>JAMQGT020013155.1:0-10287 GCA_024447675.2 Pterophyllum scalare | reverse complement strand
AAAGCCTACGTGTGATTTTATACTGATTCTTGCTCTTTAATAATAAAACAATACATTTTCCCTATTCCACTGACTACTACATATATTGTTCTGTTAAGTATCCAAAGTCAAAACTCAAGAAAGAATGTTTTTGTTGTCTTAAGTCAAATTTTTAAGAAATCCAGTATCAGGTCAAGTCAGGCGACACTCTGAGCATATGACTATGGTGGGATACTTGCTTAGGTCAGAACTCTGTCCAAACAGTCTTGGTCCAGATAGCTTGGCTTTACAGCGAGATATTCATATATTTTGTTGAACCTTTTTGATTTGAAAAGGTAACGTAGCCAAGAAGGAAAAACACTGGGTCAGTGTCTTTCTGGCAGCTGCTCCTCTACACCAACCCAGAGGGAGAGCGTTCAAGAGTTCTGTTTTCTTTCATCAGCTGTTAGAGCATCAAATTATAGTTTTATTTAAAAAAATCTTCCACTTACAGTAATTATGAGGCAATATAGTCCTCCTTTACATCTTTTTGTCCAAGTCAATTTCATGTTCACACGAGTAACTAAATAATAGCTCTTGCACATTTGCTGGCTGCATCCAGTGTAGCCGAAACTGTCTTTGTTAGAAACACTGAACATTTGCAGGTTGAAATGGCAGATTTTTGATATGATCTGGGTGATGATATGGGTTCAGGGAGATCTTCTACTATTTCCCTTCTTTCACTTTTCATGAAGTGTTTTCCACTCACTAGCTGACGATGTTTAGACTCCTTGTGGGAGAATATTGTAACCCTAACATCAAATACATTGAGACAGATGTGCTGGGATCACAGGCACTGCTCTTGGAGCAGAAGTTGTTTTCGTTCACAAGCGTTTTCTCGCTCCTTTCCTCTTGTTATCAACAGGAAAGCTGGGAAGTCCAATATTACTTCCCTTGGTTCCTTTCGACTGGAATTTACAACCTAAAGCAGCACAGTGTGGCATCGTTTTCGACACTTTGTAAACTCCTGGAATGAAACCAGTTTACATCGACTCAGAGCACATTGCTATGTAAAGTAATGGTGGCCTTCATAGCTCAAAATATGTATTGAACACTTCAGGATTATTATTGGAGTGAAAATTTCCCAATGAATCTGGATGTTTCCACAGAG
Source organism: Pterophyllum scalare (assembly GCA_024447675.2). Classification (NCBI taxonomy): domain Eukaryota; kingdom Metazoa; phylum Chordata; class Actinopteri; order Cichliformes; family Cichlidae; genus Pterophyllum; species Pterophyllum scalare. The sequence goes on along the minus strand of JAMQGT020013155.1, from coordinate 9,158 downwards.
GACCACCAAAATGGCATATGAAGCTTTAAACATGCCTCTGCTGTGCTGTGGAGTCAGACTGAGACTGTAGCATACAGAGTTTGTGTGTTTCTTATGCTCATTCACAATCATGATTCAGAATCTTTGTATCATTACAGTCAACTAGAGTCAACATGATTGTTCAAAATAATCTTTATTGCATCTTCATCCACTAATTTGACTGCTGGTGTTTTGTGTTGTTTTGTGTTGGCAGATTAAAGCAAAGGACGGCACACAAATGCCACCAGCTGTTTGGCTAATTTATAAATTCCTTTTAATAGACGTGCCCTTTGATTGTGTTTAGAGGTAGGGAGCAAAAGCACAATCATTTCATTGTATGTCTAATATAGCTGACATGACACGTTTGACCTTGAAAAGTTCATTCAGTTTTCTTTCCTTTTTCATTATTGTCACTTTCCTCCTGTTTGTACAGCACAGCTGCTTAGACTGCACGAGCAGATACATATTTTGACTTGAAGATACAGTGTTGTGCAAAAGTCTTGAGCCACTCCTCATTTAAAAAGAATTTGCATCCAAGCAGCCAGATGTTCTTGTATTTTTTTTTTTAAAGTGGTCTTAATCAATAGTTCTCCAGATTTTCTAGAGGACTTTCAAAGTTTTTCTTTTGGACATCGGATGCTTTTTCACTCATTTATCATTCCAGCCCTTCTACCTGACCATTATCAGAGACATAAAAGGACAAAAGAAGTTTCATAGCGTGGATCATTATGGTGGTAGCGACCTCACAGCTTTCCCTGAGCCCACGCTGGATCAAGTCTGCTGAAGCGAGCAGCAGCACTTTAACATTGCTTTGTGCCATCGCTGACCAGTTTGTTTTTTGACTGAAATCATACACTGTTCAATTTTAAAGGTAGACTCAGTATTTTTTTTTCAGATCATTTAACAGAAAAAGATATTTTACTCATCAAAAATGCAGAGATTCATGTTCTGTTTTTTGTATCTGCAGTTTCTGAATCAAGATATGAAGGCTCATACCAGTTTTATCATCTGGAAAGGAGTCCGCATCACCAAAGAAGCACAAACATGAGGATCACTCAACCAGTATCTTAAGGTCATCCTCTTCACCTTGTCTCCTGAAGTCAGGGTTGTAACATGTGAAAAGTTGTGTGAACATGTTTGTTTATTCTTGGTATTGTCGCCATTACTTATTGTCAGCTTAGTGTCTGGGTAGCTGACAGGAGCCTACTAAACAGCAGCTAGTTATAAGCAAACATTAGGATTATGCACTTGAATTTGGAGCGGTAAGGAAACCGTTGACTACAATCAATCTACTGACATCTAGTTGTGAAAATTTTACACACCAAATTTAAAATCATGAAATTCAGTGAAGGGTGTGTGGTCATTTTTCTTGAGGTCACTAGTTGGGAAGCCATTTGTGGATCATATTTTCCCTTTTGTGTTATCTTTGCTGCTTTTTATATTCTGCTACCTTGGCCAGATTTCCCCTTGTGAAAAAAATTGATCTCAGTGTGGATTCCTAGTTAACACTCAGCCATATTAACCAAACTTACTTCTGCAAAAACCACTTATAGAAATGTGTGCAAACTATAACTTCTTTTGTAATTCTGTTAACCCTGTGGGGAACAGTATAAACACTTGATACTAAGGTTTTCACAAGGGTTGTCAGACAATAGTAGGCAAATAGCACCACCTGGTGCTCACAAGAAGAACTGGGTGACTTCATAAAATCCACCGTTAAACTAAATGCATGTTTTATCTAAACGCATTAAACACAGGAACTTTAAGGAACGATGAATGAATTTACACATCAGTCTAACAAAAACTGAAACCTTTATTTCAGATTTCATTTCCTTTTTTACAAAAAACATCAGGTTAAGTGCACCTTGGAATGCTTGTTGTTAAATGGACCCAGGGCGTTGTCACGATTGCTCAAATTTGATCCTCTTCTGGTGCATTAAGACGGCAGCCACTGAATAATCCGAAGCCCCCCATCCTGGACCACAGAGCCGTGAGCGATAAAACACGGTGGCCTGCACAATTTCTCCATAACCCCCCTCCCCTTCCCCAGTCCGGCTCTCCCAGTTAACCTTACAGCAGCACTCTACTCCTTGGCAACTGCAAATGGCTTCTCCACCTCAATTTTGCCGCAGTCGTGAACGACGACGTCTTTCAGAGGTTTGTCGCGTCCATCTGTCTTCGTTTCCTCGATCTTCCTCACTACATCCTGGAAGATAAAAGATTTTAGAATGATGAACATTTACCAAAAAAAAAAAAAGTTTTCTCCCTTCATCAGCAAAAAAAAAGAAATTTATTACAGAAGTTTAATTATAAATAACTCAGTCAGCAGCTAAACTCAACTAGTCAGCTTGGACTCTGGTTCTTTTTCACCCTTGCATACATGTGAACATGGGAATCACACTTGAGTGTGCGCCAAAGCAACCACACTGAGACCCTTTGGAGGAGGTGGCCTAGGCCCGGTTTCAAATCAACTCAGAAAGGGTTAGTTTATGGTGAGTGTGATCCGACCCTGAGCTGACCCAACTACCACGTGTACACTGCAAGTTCAGGCTAGATGCCTTCCTGCAGTCAGCAATGCTTTGCATTCTGGGACGCAGAGTCCCACAGACGTGCAGAGTACAAAAACAGTAGCAACTAGCTGTAAAATTAATGCAAATTCTCCATGTTGCCCATTAGTCCAGCACCTTCTTCCTGGTATGTACTTTTGATGCTCACAGCCTAGACACATGGACTAGTACTTCTATACAGGGAACTTTCTTACTACAAGCCTCATTCACAAGCACATTTAGTGTTTTTTTTTTTCTATGCCTGAGCCCTTTTAACCCAACACCCACACACTCACACTCACAGACCAATGGATGCATCAGGGGCAACTCAGGGTTCAGTATCTTGCCCAAGGATAGTTTTGACATGCAGACCGGAGGAGTCAGAGACAAAACCATCAATCTTCTGATTAATCGATGATCCGCCGTCTCCTGAGCCACAGCTGTGCCATCTGGCCAATAAGCAGACTGAATGTGCTTGTGTGGTTTTTAATGACACATTCTGGTTTGCTTGGAGTTTGTGAAAAGACACCGGACCACAGGAAACGGCAACAAGTTTACAAACTCAACTGACTCGATGTGAAAAACACCCCAAGCACCCTCTCAAAAGGACAAAGACCAGCTCCTGCCAACCTGCCACGAGTCCAAAGCAGCTCTGGACTCACATTCCTCAGTAGATCAGCACAGCTGCGCCCCGGTGAGCCAAAGCTGACAGCTAACTGTCGCACCACAGCAGCATGTAACCGTTATCTTTCCACAGGCTTGCCTACAAAACCCTTTTTACAATTTACCTGTCCTTGGTAGATCTTGTTGACTGAAGGCTCTTTTAGTCATCTTAGCTCAAGCTGAACTGAAGGAGTTTGCGTTTGTACATGGGGTGAAAGAGCAGGCTGAAAGGGGTGTGCCCAATTTATAATGAGGGGCGAGGCATCTGACCAAAACGGTCTAAATTTACATTTAAATCCATTTATTATATAATTATTACTGAATACTTGTATTTTATACTTCTTGTACTTAATTGTGGTTAAATTGATTTTAACTTAGTTTTTACCTTATTAAAATGTTTGCTTTTCCATGTTGGATTTATTCAGTTAAGAAGAAGTAGCTACTTTCAGCTGCTCCCTTGTCACAAGGGGTCACCACAGCAGGTAGTGCCACATGTTTGATTTGGCAGTGTTTTACGCTGGATGTCCTTCCTGACAACCCCAAAGGAGATTACTCTCTCCGGCTGGACTTGAATCAGGGACCTCTCACTTGCCAAGTGAATGTGTTAACCATCACTCTACTTCTTTAAGCCATTTTGCTGCAGCTTTTTTGTTATACATTTAATTTTATTATTAACTGCTGTAAAAAAAGGAATGTTACAACTTCCATGGATTGCATGAACCACATGATCATTTAAAGTGCTTGGCGGCTGTTCCTCCTGTGTAAAAATTTAAGATTGAGTCTTACTTTCATAGTTTAGAGAGAACAGCAACGTCTGCTTTAGTAGCACAGATGGGCTCCTGGAATTCATATTTCAGGTGATAAGGCTCTCCCGGATCCCTTGACCCATTTACACGACTCAAGTCTGACACTCACCATGCCCTCCAGGACTTTTCCAAACACCACGTGTTTCCCGTCAAGCCATGGAGTCTGCACTGTGGTGATGAAGAACTGGGAGCCATTTGTGTCCTTGCCAGCGTTGGCCATGCTGAGCCAGCCGGGCCCGTAGTGCTTCAGCTTGAAGTTCTCATCAGGGAAACGGTCTCCATAGATGCTCTTACCTTTAAAGAGAAAAAGGTTTATATGTGAGCCCTTTCCACTCCCTCCCTGCGGTGACTTTTGTACCTCGTTTGCGTGACTCCCGACTGCTGCCAGAGGCTTATCTTTACTTTATCTGATGATTTTAAGTATTGCTGAACACTACCCACAGTTGGTAGCTCTGCATGTTCAAGAGTTTTACACTGGATGCCCTTCCTGACCCAACCCCTAAAGAGGATGCGTGTTTCTGGCTGGACTCAAACCAGTGAACTTTTGCTGTCCAAGCCAGTGTGTACACTATGGACAGAAATATCAGAAACATGAGGCCGACTGCATGTCAACCAACGGCGATTATGTGCACAGCACCGCCCTCGGTACATTTTGACCCCACCCCCAGAAAATGCCTGTTCAGTCCTATGCAAATGAATTCCTGCAAAAAAAAAAAAAAAAAAAAAAGAAATCTGTCAAGTCCAGATGTAAAACATTTTCTGTTAGCTGACGTCTCACCTCCAGTGCCGTCTCCTCTGGTGAAATCTCCACCCTGGATCATGAACTGCTTGATGACTCTGTGGAATTTGCTGCCCTTATAACCAAATCCTTTCTGTTCAATTACAAAAAAAAAAAAAAAGACCACTTGGAATACTCATTCATGCTTTATGTGCAGTTTCACCATTTCTTCCTCAGTTTATTCACAAATTTAGGCTGCATGGTGAGTGCCAAGCGAAAAACATCACCGCAGACTGCTGCAAATATGAGCAAAATGTGACAACTAGAAGAAAGGGCTCCCTGCTTCTTACCTCTCCTGTTGCCAGGGCGGCAAAGTTGTCGACTGTTTTGGGAACAGTTTTCCCAAACAACCCGATCACAATCCTTCCCACGTCTTCATCACCAATTCTAATGTCGAAGAAAACCTATGAACAAAAAATTGGTCATAAAGTCATTTTACACCCCGATATTTCCAGTCCTCTATCCATATTCTTCTGCTTATCCAGGTGCAGGCACGAGGGCAGCAGATGCCCAGAACTCACTCTCCCCAGCTACCCCCTCCAGGTCTTTTTAAGGGACACAGCCAGCTAGACAGATCTAATCCCTTCAGCGTGCCCTCAATCTGTCCCCAGGAACACCTCACCTAGAAGGTATTCTAGACAAATGCCTGAACCACCTCAACTGACTCTTTTTGATCCTGAGGAGCAGCAGCTTATCTAGTTTGAGCTCTCATTTTCACAAACTTGCTCTAGCTCCTTCCTCACCAGGATCAGACAACCAAGGCCTCCACCTCTGCTGCCTGACAAGTTTTTAAACTGATATTAAAAAGTCAAAATAGGTGGGTTGAAATAACTGCACAAATAGCTAGTTCCCAGTGTTGTAAAGAATATTAAATTCCATGTAATTTAATGCACTGATAGCTGCAACCTGACTTCCTTATGCTGAGTAGTTTGCCGGCAGGCACTTCCATTTGATGCTCATAAGCATTTTAAAGACTGAGCTCAGGTAAGCAAATTAAGAGCAATCATAAGATTCTGAGGGCCTTTTCTTCAATGCACCACAATAGTTGATGAAAGAATAGGAACAAGCTTCATGTGAACTAGAAAATTTCTGAAGAAACTTTGAATTTGTCAAGGCACCCGCTGTCACTTGATGGCAGTTTTGGAACTACCAGCAGATGTGACAAGGGAACATCTGGCTCCAAGCTCCTGTTATCTTACTTGGCACTAGTAATCTAAGATAGAGTCTTATTTTAAAGGTGAAATACTCGAAAGTGTGTCAATCAGCATTAAAATTATTTAAAATGTTCCCACCAAACAGACTTTTACATTCCAAGAAAAGAAAACCCACCAGGACTGATTTTATTTAGTAGTTTGCAAGATAGATTTAGTTTAGTCATAACTGGAAAATGCATAAACTTCGGTTAAGTCAAGTACAGTGTCTTTGCAATCATCCCCCCAAAATGAATATTCAGAGTAAGGGAAAGTATTTGAAAAGAACAAATATAAACATTCATAATACTAAAAAACAAATTTTTAGATGTTCAGATCAAGTATTACGATACAAAGAGCGAAGTAGACGTCCCAGTTTCACAAATCATCTGCAGCAATAAGTCCTGATGGTCGATGTGTGTGCAAAGACTAAAATGAAAAGATTTTGCCTCTATATTTTTACTTTAGTACAAAATACACGTATGATATATCGTTTCAGCTCGTTTTATTAGTTTTTTTTATAAATCCAATTTAGTTTTTAGTATCTTGTATGACATCCTTGTTCTGAATGAAAAACAACAACAAAAAAAAACCAACACGGGAATAAGTTCAGCTTGAATTACGCTTAAACTCAAGTTTGACCTGTGATACCACACATTGTGTTTATAAAGAAAAAAACAGGATGACCAGTTCACAGCTTCCCTCAAACTGTAGACGTGGACAAACCCACCACAACATGCCAGACAAAAACATCAGAACTGCAGGTTGAGCTCTCACATTAGACAAAGCATTGGTAGATTAATGCAACGGAGACAACAGAAACTCAAATGAAGGTGGAGCAATTTATAAATAACGCGTCTGGGAATGCAGACAGTTAAGTTGAAGGCCTGATATCCGTGGAGAGCTAGCGCCAGGATATTATTACCCATTTCATTCAGCTTAGACCTGATCTCACGGCGTGATTGCGTGAATGCAATCAGCCGATAACAGAAACTGTTAAATGTTGGTTAACTTAGTAACGCAGATGATAAACTGAAGGCCGGATTGGTTGTGACGTGGCTTTACGAGCTGCAGCTACTCGTTAGCATTTAGCGGTTCGCAATAAAGAAGAGCTCTGATTTTCTTCTAACAAGCTAACACCCACCTTCGCCGTTACTTTGGGGCCTTTCTTCTTCTCGTCAGCAGCCGAGCCATTTGGGAAAGCGAGGAAAATCAGGGATCCCACAATGACTGTTACAGCGATGAGGAACTTCATCTTTCTCTCACAGAGCCTAACCATCAACGAGAAAAAAATTTAACAGCCCGGGAACGGCCTGTTAGCGGTGCTACGTTTATAAAGGGCCGGGAGGCAGGAGTGCGCTGTATCCGGGTGGAGACGCCATGCCCACAGAGGGCGGGGCTTCAACGCTGCGTGGAGACGCACCGGGCTCTGATTGGGTCACGTGTCGGAGCATTGCAGCCAATCAAATGTAAACGCGTACCACCCTTTTTGTGAGTGTGCAAGCCAACCTGGCAATAGAAAATAGAAAAACACGGAAAATGCAAAGCAAAAAAACAAAACAAAACAAAACAAAAAAACTGTCTGACAAACTATCAATATCATTCCAGATAAAATAAAGGCTATTTTCTGCATATAAAAATACAAATGTGCCTTATGTCTTGCTTTGTGGTGTTCTTTGGGCACAAAACACTGACATACAGTAGACTACTGAGCAGGACAACGAGGGCCTCATGGAGTCTACTCTTATTAAACAAATATATTTATATATCAAAGGAAAAGAAAGAAAAAAAATCAGCAAAATGAGACAGAAAAAAACACGCCAAATGACTAGAAACAACAATAATGTGAAACATAAATTGAAGCAGAATTACTGCAAAAAGATGCACAACCACTAAAGTGTGACACAAAATGACTTAAACTATATCCTACCACCACAAGGAGATGCAGACATGACCAACCACCACAAATAGAGATGTGCAACAAAGAGAGAAAACAAAAAGATACAAAAGTACCACAAAAAGACAAAGCACATACACAGAGCTAAAATGACCCAAATAACATGCAAAAGAGACAAAATGGTAACACAGAGGTAGAAAATGGATTCAGAATAATGAGACTAACAACCACCACAAACAGGCTCAGAATGGCAAAAAAGAGACACGCAGTATTCCCACAAATAGAAGCAATACAAATACGGTATGGTGGCAAAGTGCAAAGACAAAATGACCAAAAATGTGAAGTCGTAAAATGACTACAATGTGCCAAATGTCAATAAAGAGATTCATAAGAAGCAAAAATGAGACAAACCTATCAGAGACACAAAAAGGAGTAAAACAACCACAAAGAGACAAATAACAACAAAGAAATGCAAAATAACTGAGATAAGATGCAAAGTAACCATAAATAGAAACAAAACAGCTACAAATAGATGCAAAACCGCAAACAGAGAGAGACTGGCTGCAGAGGCAAAGACCAAAATGAAAGCAAGAGAGGCAGCCTGCGAAGAGGCAAAAGGGTAACAGCCATGGAGAAGCAAAACTGCAAAGAAGCACAAAATTTCTGCAGACACACACAAAACAATCATAAAGAGATGCAGAATGTCTACAAAAGCACCAATTAATGAACACAGTTACACCAATAACTACCAGAAAGACATGGAAAACATTGCAAAATTATCACAAATGACATCAGAGCGGCTTCCACTCTGTAAGACGAGCAGGGCGCCGGTGCTCCCGGTTTTTCTACATTACACCTAGAAGAAAGCTATTACAAAAAACTCAATGACTACTTAGAAAATATGGGAGAGAAAATTGACTCAAAATGTTTGTGCGTCTGTAATGCTGGATTTGTGCGTAACTCAAATATCTGTGCGTCTGTAATGCTGGACTTGTGCGTAACTTGCTGGATTTGTAATCTTTTGTAATACACGAATCACCTGATACACACAGACAAAACTAAAGTTACAACACATACACCTACATCTACTTTTTAATATTTATTGTTCATTTTTGTGTTTTGAAGTACTTGCTGACACTAATTTCATACAATGGAGTGAAACCAAGATCAGTGGGTATGTATCTAAGCATTACAAAACAATATGAACAATTTAGAATGTTATTGTTTGAACTTGACAGTGTCATGGCACTATTTTGCAAA
>JAMQGT020013154.1:0-15976 GCA_024447675.2 Pterophyllum scalare | reverse complement strand
GTTTTGTTTTTTTACTTGGTTCAGTTAGTATTGCTGGTACTGGTAACATTTCTCAGAGATTTTGGTCCATATTGACATGATGACATCACACAGTTGCTGCAGATTTGTCGGCTGCACATCCATGATGTGAATCTGCCGTTCCACCACATCCCAAAGGTGCTCTATCTGGAGACTGTGTGTGAAACTCTGCTGTAGCCCATCCTCTTCAAGATTCAAGGTGTTGTGCATTCAGAGATGCTCTTCTACATACCTTGGTTGTAATGAGCAGTTATTTGAGTTACTGTTGCCTTCCTGTCACCTTGGTCTGTCCATTCTCTGTAAACATGCAGGCAAATCCAGGCAGATCAGCAGTTTCTGGAATACTCAGACCAGCCAACCTGGCACCAACAACATGCCACTTTCAGAGTTACTTAAATCGTCTTTCTTCCCCCATTCTGATGCTCGGCTTGAACTTCAGCAGGCATCATGTTGCATTTTTGTGCAGTTATTACCTGATCTCTACTCATCAGTTTATTTTAGAAAAGCTCAGAACATCAACTTTTTCCCCTTAGTTCCCACCTTTTAAAAAGAACCAAATGACTAAGGAATTAATCCTCTCTGAGTCCTGTTCTGTCTTGTTTGCAGCTCTTCAGAGTCGAAGTCTTGTTCAACGAAAGGAAGCATTTTGTGCTCAGAAGAAACAGTGAATTTCACACTCTCCATAGAAAAGTATGTAAGCTAAACCTGTGATTTTCTGCTTTATAACCACAGCTGCTTTTACTATGATGATGCCAAATGGGATGTATCGATCTAAATGTAGTATATTGTGCTTTTAAGTGTTTGATTCATCTTGTACCTGCAGCTCAGGAAGCTCATCCAGACTCCAGATTTCCCAAGCAAAAGGAACCCACATCTGAGGACCAAGCCTCTGGAGCAGAGGAAGCAGGAGCTGGAAGATTACATCCAGGTAACGCATCTTTCAACCAGATGCCCTTGAACAGAAAGCTTCCGTCCTTTTGAAATGCCTTCTGAAATGTTCTTCTAAGGGCAGTAAAATTTTGACAGAAGCGGCACATTTTAGATGAGCTATTTTGTTAGTTTTTGTTGTTACACCCCAGCAAACGTGGTTGAAACCCTGACGTCATTTCCCAGATCACAACTGCAAAAACCGATCCATGGACGAACGGATGTCAGTGTTGTTTCCATGTAGAGTAGAGGAAATATAATGTCCTCTCTGTGCACAGACTGCTGTTTGTTTGTTTTTTATACTTGTTTTTAGAAAGAAAAAAAAAGACCAAACACTTTTAAGCCATTTACATTTCTGTTTACCTAAATTCTCTCATTTGTCGCGTGGTGAATCTGACATGCCTGAACCATCACAATAATTGCAGCTCTGTTCCTTTTGTTAGCATCATATAGACAGGGATGTGACTGATTAAGTGTGAAGTCAAATAGCTAACAAGGACGTTCAGGCGACTGTCAAGAAGTACCCTGAACTGATGTCGAGGCTGCACCTCCGTCATTGGTACAACTTTCATTTTTGAACTATTTTTCAGCCATGTCTAGGTTTTGAAGATGAGCATGTTGATCAGCATCAAAGGATACTAAGCCATCTAAAGACCTGTTTTTTCCTGTTGACCAGGATATCATCAACCAGAATGAAGATGTACCACAGGTGCTGCTGGACTTCCTCCACATTAAACACTTCCACACAGGGAACAAGATTAGCAGCATTGAGTAAGTCTTTCAGCCCAGAGATGTTGGACATTTTTATATTTAGAGCCTCTATTTTAGGTTCAGGGGGAAATACAACAACATAATAAATCTTCAGAAACGTTCCTCACAGTGATTTAGAGTAGCAGCAATCCTGCCTCTAACCCACAGTGTGTCTAATGAGACTCTGTTAAGTCCTCACTGCTCTTACAGAATATACAGCATGTTTAGGGCACAAAAGGAGGCTGTCTCCAAAAGGGAGTCAGTCCCTGCAGGCCTCTGTGTTAAAATGTTAAACTTCACAGCATCAGAAAGCTCATTTTCAGCCTGGTACAAAAACGTTTTGGGTCTCTGTGGATAGTTTCCCCCTTCATAGCAACTGTAGGGTGGGTACATTTGTTTTTCTAAATTTTTTTTCTATTTGGATATTGGCTGCTTTGACTCACAGGAAGCTGTAGCTGTGTGCTAGACCTCACCTCCACTAAATCCCTTAACTAGATTTATCAACCATATTTGTGGAGTTATTGCATTTTAGAACATTTTTATATGCAGACGTTGACAATTGTTGTCACCCTTCCATTAAAGAAACAAAAACCCACAATGGTTACTGAAATAACTTGAAACTGACAAAAGTAGTAATAAATAAAAATTTACTGAAAATTTAAAAACAAAAATAAACACACATATATACTGTGTGTGTGTGTGTGTATGCACATATGTATGTATATGTGTGTATATATATATGTATATATATGTGTGTATATATATATGTATATATATGTGTGTGTATATATATATGCATATATGTGTGTGTATATATATATGTATATATGTGGTGTATATATATATGTATATATGTGTATATATATATATGTATATATATGTGTGTGTATATATATATATGTATATATATGTGTGTGTATATATATATATGTATATATATGTGTGTGTATATATATATGTGTGTATATATGTGTTCTGATTTCAGATCATTTGATGAGCTGGACAGCCTGGATGACAAGTAAGCATTTTACTAGTATTTCCTTTTTTTCAATATTTGTGCAGTAGTGTACAATATGTTTCACATGAACGATGACAGTTGAGGTTGAACTACAACCATTGCAAGAAATTGATCAATTATGTTTTGCTTTTGCTTACTCAGTTTACAGTTTACCAATCAGCGAGTGTTGGGATTCTTTCAGGATCCTTATCTCGCCAACAGCACGTCAGGTAGGATGAACAATGAATTCTGTAGTTTGGTACTGTAGATATGGCAAGTTACTTTAAAGCAAAACAAAATAAAAACCCTGCGTTTTGTCTTGCAGGTCTCCCAGATGTCGTTGCAGACGGGGTTCTTCAGGGTTTTTACCCCCGGGACGTCCGGGTCAGCTTCACTGCCCCCACAATCACTGACCCCGAGCCCACCCGTGCTACAGAGGCCTGAAGTGCAGTATAGATAAATACACAATATTAGCAAAAAATACTATGTAATTTTTAAAAAGCCATCAGCACAACAAGGTAAAGTAAAAGGACAGTTATTGTATGTTTGACCCAGTGAGACTAAAAACCGTCACCCAGGCTTTGTTGCTGCAGTGCTCCACCCACTGTTCTTATAGCAGTTTCTACCCCGACACGGATACGCTCCAGAGCCACTTTTGATAACCGGCTCACACTGTGACAGATTTGAGAATTAGGTCACATAAATAGTTTGGAAAATAGTGGAGCATAAATGGCAGAAATTGAGGTCATTTCAGTGGACAAGAAAATCATGGTGGACTAAATCAGCACATGATAGTGGATTGCTTGTTGTGGCCACTATCATCTGCGGTTTCAGCTTTTTGATACTGGCAACTTTTTAAAGTCTAAGTGCGTGTAGCATGTTCTAGATTGCGCACCATCAGAGGAAAAGATAGATTTGAAGTTCTCATATTTAGGACCAAGTAATAAAATATATCATGAAGCTCTGTTTTAAATGTACTTGGCATGTTTTTGTTTTTTTTGTTTTTTGTTTGTTTGTTGGTTTTTTAAAGCTGAAGATTATGGACTGAATCAATCAGTATGTATTGTGAATATGCTGCCACACCACAGCCTTAACCCTTTTCCTCTCTTATTATTCACTGTGGCGAAGCAGATGAGAAGTCATTTTAAAATAAAAGGCTAGTGGCAGAGTTTAACTTAAAATATAAGAGGATGATTTTTTTTTTGTTAAAGTAGCCATTTAACCGGCAAAGCAGTCTGGCTGTGGGACAATAATAATAATAATAATAATAATAATAATCAGGAGCTTGTGCACACAATTTCTAACATCCTGACTTTAATATATTTTACATATATTAGGTTACATTTTAAAGCCATATCTGTGCAGTCAAAGGTTTGGCATGTGACTTTTTTTTGTGGTATCATGTTTATATTGAATTTATAATAAAGAGCCAAACAGCTCCTGTGTGAATTGACTTTATCAGCCTGTAGAACAAGAAAATACACTTTTTTTTTTCTTTTCTTTTTTTTGGCGCAGCTGAAGGCAGTGGGAGTTATTGTTTAGACAAAGCGATGTTTCAATTGCTGTTTTTAGGTTGGAAACTTATCCCTTTACAATGATCCAGTCTCACCAGTGGATGAGGAGCTATGATTACTTAGCTGATGAGAAGTGCTTTCAGGAGGTGAAAAACTGTTTTCGATTAAATGACAATGAAACAAGTCATTTTTTTGATCCCTCAAACACTACAGTGGGCCACTGATAACCAGCAATCTAAGAATATAAAGGATTAATGTGTGTTGTGCTGCCTCATAGGGCCTGGGTTCTCTGGGTTCCTGTACCTTTCTGCCATTTGGCTCTCTGTTTGGCTTTGCAATATGCTGTGCTATTGTTGAGGTTTGCTTTCATGTTAACTTGGTGTTTTGCTTTTTGCTAGGTTATTTTATCCTTTTGTCTTTTGATGTTAGTCTGTCAGAGAAAGCTTGTAGGGGAGAGCTGCCACATTAGTTTTACTGTGCAGTGTTAACCCCCCCCCCTCCCCCATTGCCCCTAGACCAGCCTGGTTTGATTTTAAGTGTTTCCTATCTACTTAAAACAATATTAACCACATAGCCTTGAAAATAATTCAAACAGCCCAATCTAATGCAATTTTTAAAATGAATTAGTGATGGAGTCTGGTAAATATAATAAGAAGGTGCAGAAGCAGTCTCCATTTTTCTCTACAGCTGCCACACCGCTCCCTTAGCTTGGAGCAAGATATTTAGGAACAACAAGCAGGTCAGGTAGGACATGTTCTTACTTGTAAAGAAAAGAGGGGGGAAGATTGGGAAAGAAGTTGCTTAGCTGTGGTTGTAAATGGCCTCTTAATTTCAGAACCAGGTTGAACTTTTTCACTCTGAGTAAAAGGAAGAAACCAAGTGAGAAAAGTACTTTCTCTGTGATTATGGGAAATGTGACCTTACACCCCCTAAAATGACACATTGCACAGAGAGCAGCAGTTTGTCAGGAGTTTGTTTAAAACTGCTTTAAGGTCTTTACACAAAAAGGACATTTTGGCCACATGCTTGGACACATCTTCAGAGTGATGGTGAAGGACTAGGTGATGCATTTGTTTCTTCTAAGTTTAAGCTACTGTAATTCCTTATTATCAAGCTGTCTATAATCTCCCCAGAAACCCTTCAGCTGATCCAAAATGCCACAGTGAGATTCCTCTGACGGGGACTGTAGAGAGTGTTTTCGCCATATTAGCTTCTTGTTGAATTCAGAAATGAATTTAAAATCCTTCTCTTCACATAAAGTCTTCAATGAACAGTTTTTTAAAGTAGAATGGGAGGCAGAGCCTTAAGCCTTAATGCCCCTCTCCTGTGCAATCAGTTCCCAGTCTGGGTTCAGGAGACAGACACGCTTTCGATTTTTATGCTAAAGCTTAAACCCTTTTGATAATATACTGCTCAAAAACATTAAAGACACTTTGAAAATGTATCAGATCTCAAAGGGGAAAAAAATCATGCTGGATATCTATACTGATAAAGACTGTGATGTGTTTGGAACAAAAGGATATCTCATTGATTGATGGAAATGCAAATGATAAACCTGCAGAGGGCTGAATTCAAAGACACCAAAAATGACGCAGCAGGCTATTCCATTTCATTGAAATTTCATTGCAACAATTCGAAATGGTACCCAGTAGTTTGTATGGAACCCACATGCTTGTATGCATGCCTGACAACATTAGGGCATGCTCCTAATGAGGCAATGTATGGTGTCCTGGGGGAATCTCTTCTCAGATATGCCTGAAGCCATTCTCATCCGTGAAAAGCACAGGGCACCAGTGGTGGACCTGCCAGTTCTATGGCAAATGCCAATCAGGCTCCATGGTGCTGGGCAGTGAGCACAGGGCCCACTAGAGGATGTTGGGCCCTCAGGCCACCCTCAGAAAGTCCATTTCTGATTGTTTGGTCAGAGACATTCACACCAGTGGACTGCTGGAGGTCATTTTGTAGCTCTGGCAGTGCTCATTCTGTATCTCTTTGCACAAAGAAGCAGATACCGGTCCTGCTGATGGGCTAAGAAACTTCTACCGCCCTGTCTCCTAGAGTAACTGCCTGTCTCCTGGAATCTCCTCCACCAACTATATAAGTAAAAATTAATTCAACTGAATGATTACATAAATATGGAAAATCTTAGTTTTATTGTCTCAGCCTTGATTGTTTAGTAAATGGATAGCTCATTAAATGAGAAAAATAATTTAACAATAAATAATGCTTGGCTGTGGCATGGGTCCTAGGTAAATATAATAAACTAACACTATAACAAAAAAAAATAGTTGTTAAGAACATTTTTTGTTAACTGAAATTAAAAATAAATAAATAAAACCAAATGAAATACCATTGCATGCCAAAAAAGTAACTGAAATACTGGATACTTTGGTGCAGATGTTTATATACCTATATAACATGACGTGCTGTGTCTCTATTGTAATATCTTTTGAACTTCTTAAATGTAATTTAAATCATCCTTATTTATAATGCTAATACAAGTAAAATGTTCAAAGAATACACTTTCATAAGGGGAAACAAGGAAGGGTTTAAAATATATATATAGCCTATTGTGCTTTTTTAAACTTGAGATTAAATTGGACTGTATCTAAACCGAGTTTGACAGCTTTGCACTGGACCTTGCAGTCAGGAGTAAATGTGAACCCTCCCAGGTCGTAATGGTAATTATTTTAACTGTTTTTCCCACTATACGGACGGCACCTAAATGCAACATATACCGCGGAGCAGCGCATGCGCAGGGCGGTAGACGGAAGCCGCTGCTGGCGGTCTGCCGTGTTTTCCCACTCAGCGCTCCTTGAATGACTTGTACCGACTTCCTCAGCTGGCGCTCCCTGTATCCACCGGTAGTTTTCCGCTATCTCAACCGACTCTGTGTGACTTACCAGGAAGCTGGATCTTCTTCGTGACCGACGACATACTCAAAGCCTTTTGTAGCAGATTATCGGTACGTGTCGCTGACAAGTTACAGTGAAGCTTTGGCTGCTTCGTTTGTAACAAGAGCTGCTTTTAAAACTGAGCCTTCTCTGCAGCGAGTGTCTGGCTGCCAGCCTCCTCTTTAAACTAGATCTCCTAATAATCCCGGCTTGCTAAAGCTACTTGCTACAAACAGATTATCTTTGCTAAACTGAGACCAAAGATACACCCTGAGGGCTGCTGCTAGCGTGCTAGCTAACACACTCAGTGTGTCCACGTTTGCACGAAGTTGCCCCAGTATACTTTCCTATAGTGTGCAGGGCAGGGGCAGCGGGCTCCCACATTACCCTAATATTACCCAGAGCCATTACAGCAACTCGGGTCATATCAGGGAACACGGAGACCATAATTTAAACCTGCAGTTTCATCCCGGTGTAAATGTGGAGCTAATCAGCTGAGACAAATCCAATCAGAAGGTGCGGAGCGTGACGGTGTATTAGGACCACAACTATCAGTAATAAATAAATAATAAAAATTATTTTCGATTAAAGTCGTAATTTATTAACTAAATTTTGTGAGAAAAAACACACAAATTTCCAAGAAGTTTCCAAGAAGTTCCAGACTTATAAGAAAAAAAATGAAAAACTTTTAAATAAATGGTAAATTATGAGAAACGGCAATATTAAGTAGCCCAGTTAAAAGATAAAAAAAGACACTTTTCTGAGAAAATAACTTGAAAAATTACAGGAAAACAAGTAAAAAAGCACATTTATGAGAAAATTGCTAAAAGAAAAAAAAAGAAGCATTTTCCCCTCATAAATGTACCTTTATCTTTAAAACTTTGCAAAATTTAAACAAATGTGTTAAAAATAGGTCTGCTGTTTATTTGTAGCAGGACACTATCTATAGTGACCAAAACTTTTTGTTTGTTTGGGATTGTACCCGGCTGTAAACAGGTTTATTTTGATGTTAAATTGGGGTTTAACATAGGGGTCTATGACGATTGACTCCTCAAGAGGCCATTAGAGGAACTGTAGGTTTTCAGCTCTACATCACACTGTTTATTAAGATAGATAGATAGATAGATAGAGGGGAAGAGGCCACCAGGGCAAAGACTAATGAGACTTAATGCGGCCTTCATGTGTTGAGTTACAGTGTTATAACAGTTATTCCAGTTATGTTGAGTTGGCTTATCACTTTTGTTAGTTTGTAATGTGGATTTGCACATGTTTATTGGGTACTGAGTTTGGCCAGCAATGGGTCACCATGACTGAGACTGCTGTGGCAGCTTAATCATTTCTGGTCCCTGTTTCTGTTTGTTTTAGTTTTGTCTCTATGCTAATAAAGCTGCATCCCTGGGGTTGAGCAGTGTATGGAACTCAGGAACTGCACGCGTAGACTGAGATCGCTGTTTCCTCTTCCATCGAGCTCGCCACATTAGGAAATCTTATGTTCCGATATGTTGGTGTCAGTCAAGAGGGCTGATGTAGGCAGATATTCTCCCCATAATTCAGTGCATCCCTAATTGCGTGTGTGTGATATATATATATATATATATATATATATATATATATATATACACACACACACACATACAGTATGTTAGAGTTATACTGAGAGGGTAGAATAATGGGATCAGTGTTTATTAACTTCCCAGTAAAGCATTTAAAAAACAAATTAGCAGCTTAACTTGTAGACGCTGGTCGACTCCAGACTGCCATTTGTGATGCTACTCTACAGTGTGTGCTGCCAGCAGTATTTGCTAACAGTCTAATAATAATGTCTTGCAGGAATGAAAGATGTGATGTGTTGCTATTTCAGATTTTTGTCTCACCCCTACTGATCAATACTTCAAAACTCAAAGATTGCCCAGATTAGGATCAGCACCAGAAATAGTAGTTGGTTAAATTAATTATTCATATATTACTAATGTTAAACAGCAAGTTAATTGTTGGTTCTAAGAGTGCAGAGCTAACTACTAGCTGCAGCCTTGACAGATGGGTGCACCCCCCCCCCTCTGTGTAACAGGAAGTTATGAAAGACAGTTGACAGCCACACAAATCGACGTGGTTCTGCAGTATTTTGATGTCGAAAATCAACAGTTGCATGCTGGCTGTGTCATACCAAACTGGCATATAGCCCCTCAACAGTTTTAAATGTCTCTTAAATGCACACACAGGATTTATATGGATGGTGTTTAATCAAGTTTTCCTGGATATAAAAACAAGAAATTGGAGCCCACCACAGAGATTTTTCATCTTCTACAAAAGAAAAGTCACAGGCCTTTTATATAAGTTGGGCTTCAAGCTTAAATTACATTTTTCTTTATCTAATGGCCAGACCGGGAACTGCTTAGAAGTCTGTTAAGATGGATAACACAGACTCTTTGGGCCAATCATGCTCATGTGCGTGTTTAATTTGAAGCCAGGAAAAACCCTCTTTTATTGTTTCCTGAGTGTTTTCTTACCTGCGAGAGATAAGAAGAGAGGTTAGCTTTAAGATGAGGACTGCTCAGGTGACATCTGAGTACCTGGAAATTTAAATCTTACATTTTTAAAATCAGATCTTGGATCTGTATATGATGTGAAGTTATGATTTTTCATGTTGTGAACCGTCCTGGAAGGCAAACCGCGGCATACTAAATTTGTGTTATTTGTGAAATCAGCTTAGATAGCTCTTGAAATACTGGGTTACATCTTTTTGAATTTATTTGTGTAAATCCACACGGAGCAGCAGCAGCTGATCACGGCCTGCACACAAAGAAAATCTACTGGAGCTCACAATAGAAATTACTGCGGTTCTTTTCCCCACGCTGAGCCACTATGAATAATCTTAGGGTACTGAGTACATTTCAGAGCCTGAACCTTTTCACTTTTACTTGAGTAAAGAAGTTGATTCAGTATTTCAACTTTTACCAGAGTATTTTTAACACAAGTATCTGTACTTCTACTTAAGTACAGAACATGTGTATTTTTGCCACCTCTGCATATAAGCCAAAGAAAGCACCAAGTCTTTAAACCTGTGAAGCTGGGATTGACTATTTATGGCAATTTACCTCTTTAAAATAAACTTTTTTAAAAATTTAATAAAATAGCTGCTGTTTAGTCTTTAGTCAGTCTGTTCGTAATTCTTAAGCTTTAGGATTTTACACAGTATCTAGGACTGATTGATAACACAAAATAGCCATCCATCCATCTTCTTCCGCTTATCCAATATTTAAAATGCCCCTATATGAGTCCATCAGTTTTGATTGCTAATGGTTAATATTTAAGTGGAGACTGCCTGTTTTCCTTTGTCTCAGGAGCGTGTGGGAGAGCATCATGTGGAGGAAGGCTTCCGTAGCGGCCCTGCTGGCACTAGCTGTTGGCTATTTCTACCACGGTAGCCCAGAACTGCCGGAGCAGATCCTGCAGTATGTCAGTCTGCCAAACTTCCAGACGTCATCTCACAGCCTGACCAGTGAGAACAGCCTGGAACAGGTGATCTCCACCGCCTGGGAGGCTTTGATAACTCTACCAACCCGGCAGTGGGGCAAAGTGGCAGTGGGGTGAGTCACAGAGTTGGACAGTAACACAGACCCTTAAGGTACTCTGGTCTGCTAGTGAGAAGGAATGTGTTATTCTGAGTCAGCCCCGGCTCAGGTGGCTTAGTCCAAGGAGGAGGTGTCTCAGGCAGTTAAGTTGCTTGCAGCCTGTAGCCTGCTTTGAAATGGCCAATAAACTGAATCGGATTCAATGTGGCAGAAGATGATTGGCTGAAGCTAAGGGACAGCCCACTACAGGGACGGATAGATTTTTTTTTCTAAAAGGGAGAAGTGAAGGGATAAAACTTCAGTTACTCCTGAAGTCAGTTCATTTCAATTTTATTTATATAGCCCCAAATTACAACAACAGTTACCTCAAGGTGCTTTACATTGTGAGGTAAAGAACCTACAATAATACAGAGAAAACCCCAACAATTAGTGGACCCCCTATGAGCAAGCACTTGGCGGTAGTGGGAAGGAAAAACTCCCTTTTAACAGGAAACTTTTTGTCTGATTTACAGCTGACTAGGTTATTAAACCATGAAATAACCTGAACTCTGTACTTCTCTCTGTAAGGGTGAATGCCTGTGTGGACGTGGTCGTCTCAGGAGTGGGACTCCTGCAGGCTCTGGCTGTGGATCCTGGCACCGGCCGGGATCACGAAGTGTTGCACTCCAAAGAGGACTTGAAGGAAGCCTTTATCCATTACATGGGGCGTGGAGCGGCTGCTGAGCGTTTCTTCAGCGACAGGGAGGCCTTTCAGAGGATTGCACGTGCAGCAGCAGAGTACCCCAATGCAAAGGCAAGAAGGCTGCTTTACTCCTCAGACAACTGCTTCTTTTTTCTTTATTTAAATAAATACTTCCCTCTGATAAACTTTACTTTTGCCATCTTCCAGCTGTATGTGGGAGGAAACGCTGCCCTGATTGCTCAGAAGCTTGCCACCTACCCTGATCTGATGGTAGAGCAGTAGCTTTATATTTCTGTCTTAAACACTTACACAACATTTCAAGAGGATGTATTTATTTAATAATGTTAATTAACATTTGCTTTGGTAGCCCTCATAGACACAGTATTATAGTGTAATTCTGAATATTAGAGGATTTCTTTCACAAATTAAGAAATTTAAATGCCAAAAACTGTAAATAATATGCTTCATGGCAGTATCAGGATGAAGCGCTTATGATTTTTTTTTTTTAATGCCACAGGTTTTACTCTGTGGCCCAGTTGGTCCTAAACTTCATGAGATGTTGGATGAGCAGATAATTGTTCCCCAGACTCCCTCCAGGAGACAGATGAGTTTCACCTCATCCTGGAGTATAAAGCAGGTAAAGAGGAAGAAAAGGCTGCAGCAAGATTTCTTCCATCACTTCGGCTTGGATGAGTAATTTAACTGTTGTATTTGGTCCTTTTCTCTGTCTCTAGGTGAGAAGTGGGGTTCAACTCAGGCACCTCAAGCCAACCGCTTCATCTTCTCTCATGATGTGTCCAACGGGAAGATGAGCTCGCTGGAGACTTTTGTGGCGAGTCTGGAGGAGTTCCAGCCCGAGCTGGTTGTCCTGTCTGGGCTCCACATGATGGACGGTCAAGGCAGAGAGCTGTGGGAGGAGCGGCTGAAAGAGGTCAGTTGGCTTAAAGCTGATCGTCCTGCTTTCATTTTTAATGTGTTAAACTTTAATGGTTCACAGTGATAATCCTTGTCATGCTCTGGCGATCCACTAGTTTTAAATCCTGCCTGGGGGCTCCCATTCTGAGCAGAACCTGATGGAGAACTTGTTCATGTGCCACCACAATAAACTTACCGAGACTGCACAACAAAACAATGACTGCTGTCACCGGCTGAAGTTCAAGACAGTGGAGTTGGAGTCTGTCCGTGGGATGTGATTCTGACTAGAATATTCATTTATTATTTATTGTCAAAAGGTTTATCCAGTCATACTTTTTCTTACCCGCTGGAGCCCATCTCCACTGACTTTAGGCAAGAGGCAAAGTGTATGTGTTATTATTTATGAATTGAATAAAAAAAACATGTGTGTGCCTCTTTTCACGCACAAACACACACTCACAGTTATATGCATGCACATCATTACCCCCACTGCTTCCACAAATACAGTTCAGGTCTGTGGGAAACACCGTTTTGTCTAAGAGCTAAAACATGCATTATATCAATTACTCATCAGTTTATGTGTGCACGGTGATGATTAAATTATTAGTTATATAATTTTGGGGTATTTGCTTCCTGTCCACAGGCTGTCTCAGCCATATCCGACATCCGTAAAGACATTCCCATCCACCTGGAGCTGGCAAGCATGACTGACAAAGACTACATGAACAGCATAATGCAGGAGGTACATGTGGAACACAGTTATATCACAGTCCTAACATCAGAGAAAAGATTAATGTGCTCAGTGTCTAAGGATCCCCAAGGAGTTCTGTATATTTAATTAAAGTTTTTTTTTTCCTGTTTCCTGTTAGCAGGTTATGCCCATTGTCAGCTCCATTGGGCTGAACGAACAGGAGCTGCTCTTCCTCTCTCAGGCCGGAGAGGGGCCTCATGCAGAAATGGCGGCCTGGAAAGGCATCCCAGATGTGGGTCAGGTCAGCGACATCCTCCTCTGGATCCTGGAGCAGCACGGCCGCACTGACCCATCATCAGAAGCGGATCTCACTCGCATCCACTTCCACACTCTGGCCTACCACATCCTTGTTACAGTGGACGGATACTGGGGGAACCAGGTGGCGGCGGTGGTGGCTGGAGCGCGGGTGGCCTGCAAGCAGGCCTGTGGCCTCCAGTCTGTTGATGTCAGCAAGGTGGAGCTCAAAGCCCCTCTGGAGTTTCACAGCTCTCACACAGAGCCACGGGAGCAGCTGTCCCTGAACCCGGCAGAGCCTGTTATAGTGTGGCGTCGCGGAAACGTCACCTTTCACTTCACACCGGTGCTGGTCTGCAAACGCCCGCTTCGGACAGTTGGGCTTGGGGACGCCATCTCAGCAGAGGGACTACTTTACTCAGAGTTGCTTCCCCAGCAGCCTATCTGAGGTTTGCTTCCATCTGTCAGTCAGTGTGGGAAAACAATGATGGGAGGAGCCAAAAAGAACCGGCAAAGTCTCACCTGCAGCTGCGGCCGATGGGCTGGAGTCATCTGGACCAGTTCATATCTCCAGTTTTAAATCCTGCCTGAGGACTCCTCCAGCCTGCTCTGCTCTCCTCTGCTGTCCCTCCTTTATTTTGCTCCAGCAGACACAGAAACTGAGCCTGAACTTTGCTGTGAGGTGGCCTGAGACTACGCACTGGACACAGTTCAAAGCCATCTTCACAAACTCCAAAGAGTTTTGTTGGCTCAACAAATTTCCCTTGACCCGCATATCTTCATTATGCTGTGCCTTGAGAAAATACAAGCAAAGTTATTGTTAAATATTTTATTCAGATTTTAGAGCGTAACAAACAACGTACCATATAAACTGGAAACTGCTGCACATCTTGTGATGTGGTAGATTTAAGTGGTAAACCTGTTAAGATTTGCTTCTTCAACTTCTGGTGCATAGAACTGAGTCACTAGAACACCTTAAAAGGTTATGTCTATCACATTTATCATACATTCTCAGTGTCTGACTTATTTACATGTAAGAACTGTTACCTAGGTATACTTGATATTTTTCTTATTTCTTAGCATAAAGAAAAAACACTAGACTGTGACAACTTGTGTTTTTCCAGTTTTCAACCAAAACACTCCAACTATAAAGCCCTTTTTAGCTGGAAACCTCCACAGCAGCATCCTTATTTTTTAATAAAGTCTCACACTTACAAATGTGAACTTGAAATATGCTTCTGAAGCGGGTCCTTCTTTATGCAGTAAAGCTCTGTTTACAGTGAGATACCAGCTAATTAAGTTCAAGTGGGCCTATTATGCTTTTCATTCATCTGTCATATGTATACTGTTATAATGGTGGATCCTCATATTAAACTGGGCCAAGTTTCAAATACTGACATTTTCCTATGTTCAGGTAATCCCTGTGAGCCAAAAGCTCAAGTCTTACTGCTTTGAACATCTGATTTCAGACATTTTTCTACTCTTGACTCTGTATGATGTCAATGAGAGCTGAAACCTACAGTTTAATCCTTCTGTTTGCAAAGGGGCAGCCAATCCAAAAGGGAGCTAAAGCTGCTTGTTTTAGACGGGATGAGCTGAGAGGGTGCCCCAGGGCCCAGTTTAAGATAAATAAGAATTATTTAGAACTATAACTACCACAATAGGTCCCCTTTAGAGATAAAACAAGTTAAAGGTCAGTTAAAATATGAGATATTGTCAGATTTACTCTACTTGTTTTTCTGTTTCCATTTATACAGCCTCTTAAATGGTGTAATCATGTAACATGGTTGGCTGGCCAGTATCAGTCCTCTGCTTCCAGTTGGAGCATATGAGTAGATTCTTCTTCGTGGGTTCTTTATTGTTACTGATTGACCTTTCCTGACTCACTGCATCATGTTAGATGTACAGTATGTAACTATCAGAATAATGTGTTTGTATACCTCAAATGGCCGCTACAGGCACGCAATAATATTGGAGTCTTAATGCAACCATACGACACAGAGAAGAGCGGCATTTTCTTTAGCAGAACAGTTTCTTTGCACTAAGCAGAAGGGGCAAGTGTGCCTGTAAAGGTGAATGTAACCTTAGCTCTCCGAACGCTGATTTTTTTTTTTGTTGCCTTTTTTTTGTTGTTGTTGTTTTTTGAGCAAGTACAATCTGTACAACTTTACTTATTTCATAATTTGTGTCACATGTTTTTTGACATTTGTAACGTTCAGGAGGTTTCATTTATTTGTAGTCTGTAGCTGTGTGTCGTGCGACTGGTGCTGCAGAATATTTTGTGTGTTTGTCAGGGTTGAAAGAGCTAATGAGTCCTGATAGGAGACAGAATTTTAAGATGGTTTCTTTATGTGCGCTGACAAATAATGATAATGGTGTCTTTTACTTCTTTCTGATGATTTACCTGCTTTAAAAAAAAAGCAATTGAAATCAGTAGATTAACTAATAGTGAAAATTCATGTGTTAAGATGGAGATTAGATACACTGTTACAGCTCAATAAATGTTTAAAAGGTCAAGAAACACAGTGTTGGTGGATCAGTGGTGTGTTAGGTGCCAAATAAATGCATTTGAGTCTCCCCTGTATTTGAACTCCATGATTGGATTCCCATTCTGGTGTCATATGATGTCTAATATCTCACATTTTCTTATGGAGAGAAAATTGATTCAAAAAGTTTGTGTGTCTGTAATGCTGGATTTGTGTGTAACTCAAATATCTGTGCG
>JAMQGT020013153.1:0-16504 GCA_024447675.2 Pterophyllum scalare | reverse complement strand
CTCTCTTCACACAACCTCCGAACAAGAATTTATAATTATGCACCTGGTCAGCTGGCCTCTCAACGCCATTGTTTTTGTTTAAATCTTCACCATGAGGAGATTGGGGGAAGGAAAACCCTTTTCCCTCTTATTAACTGACATTCCAGCTGGCTACGTTACGGATTCCTGTGTGGTGTGGAAGATGATGTGCCTGGCCGTCATGTCGATGGAGGATATACACATTTGGCTTTTGGACACTGGGATTTCTCCAAATTGGACCTGGAGATACCTGGTTCGTCCTTGCAATTCAGGAAGCCTGGGCAGCTGTTGGCCCTTGGTAAGGCTGCTTATGATGGGATTGCAGGAAGAAGGTACAGACTCAACTCAAGACTCTATATATTTGGAGCTGATTTGGAGGGGTAAGATCTTGGAGATGTATGTATCTGTTTCTGCACGGCGAAGGAAGAACCAGAAGATTCGGATAAATTGGAATTTTTTTCGCCACAGAGAGGTGCCAGAAAGACTAAAGGCTGTCAATAAATTAATCAGTACAGTCTGTACCCAAAACAAGTCGTGGAATCAGAAATTCGGCTCCCCGGCGGCCTTGGACTGCCGCTTATCAAATCGTCTCCTGGATGTTCTGTAAACAGATGCTCTACGCCCCCGCTGTCCTGTCTTCTTCTGATCTGTGTTGGACTGACCTCCCTTGACCTAGCTGCTGATGAACTCCACATCTTATCAGAACTGTTAGCCAAGGAGGGGAGTTTGACTCAGCCCCACAGTAGCCCGACCCCCTCTATGCCTCCGCTGGCTCCCTTCCATCCCTGCCCTCCCCACCCTACTGCTCCCATGCTATATGCCACTATGTGCTTACTTTGCAGAGTTTTTTTTTTTCAGCACCTCATGATTGTGCCCCCATTATGGGCCAAAGAATTATTTTTCTCCTGCACCTGCCCTATTGTTTCACATTGTCTTCGCCTGGGTCGTTAAATGGCAGCGCCTGTGACGGCAGCAAGGCCACCGAACACTTATCTCTTACTTGTCTCTGTCTTTGGATGGGTGGTCTGAAACGCTGTTATATGTTCTGACATGTAATAGCAATAATTTGGTTCTAAATTGATTCTTGATTCTAAATTTATGCACAACGATTTGGTCCTAAATTTATTCTAAAGTCAGGTACAGCACTTTGGTTCAACTGTTGTTGTGTTAAATGTGCTATATAAATAAACTTGACTTGACTTCTAGGTATTTCAAAATCCATATGTATGGAATTGAGTGATATACTTTCTTGTAATCAATCCAGGTGGTACAGAGGTTGGTCAGTCCTGCCTCACAGTCTCAAGTGAGTGCTCTATCTAGCAGTGGCTGGTGTTTTCCTCCTCTGGTGTTACTGCCAATTACTTTCTGGGTGCTGCTCATGTATTCGAGTGTCTGTTCATCTTAGCTGCTGTAACGACTGACAGGAGCTTCCATGTTGTACTGAGGTAGGTTATTGGCTTGTAGTTGGATGGGACCAGTCCCTTCTGGGGGTCCTTGGGGATCAGGACTGTCCACCCTTTGGTCAGCCATTCTGGGTGCATCTTATCCATTAGCAGCTAATTCAGTTGTGCTGCCATGTGCTCATCGAGTACAGTCAACTTCCTTAGCCAGTAGATGTGAATCATGTCAGGGTCAGGTGCTGTCCATCTCTTCATATGTGCATATGTGACACTCTTTCTTGAATGTCTACCACTGTGATGGTTACAGAAGCTTGTTCAGGGAGGTTGCTGTGGTCTTAGATCCACTAGCCACTGTTCATTGGTGCCGTGTGTTTCATCCTTCTCCCATATTGCTCCATCTATATAACCAAAAGTGTTTTTATATATATATATATATATATATATATATATATATATATATATATATATACAGTGCCTTGCGAAAATATTTGGCCCCCTTGAACTTTTCAACCTTTTGCCACATTTCAGGCTTCAAACATAAGATATAAAATTTTAATTTTTTTGTGAAGAATCAACAACAAGTGGGACACAATCGTGAAGTGGAATGAAATTTATTGGATGTGTCAAACTTCTTACAATCTGGTTTATTGACATTTTTCACAGCTTAACAATTCATTTGGCATAGATAATTGAATATAAAACTTCCCCAGAGACTACCGTTTAAATGTAAAATATAGAAATGGTTTGTCTACATTTAGTTTACGCATAAAAAAGCAATGTGGTTAGACTTAATAACAGGTCATGGTTTGGGTCAAAAAAGGGGTTAATTGTCATGTTCCTAAACACACAGATAATGGAATAGTCACAATCTTCTAAAAGTCATGGTAAAGTCCAGTCTTTTGCCAACCCATCCATTTCCCCCAGCCTCTTTTCCGCTCAGTTCTATGACTCGATAACTCCCTTTGTTCCTGTCAATTAAATAAAAAACCCCAAATATCCAGAATAAACACAGGAAATTACTTTACCATGTTTAGTGGTAGATACAGCTCTGGGATAGAGGAAATCAGTGAAAGTAAATTTGATCTTAATTGAAATGTGATTAAGAAAACAAATCAAAAAGTCAAAAAGATGACAGCATGCATGACACTCGCCCTCCTGTACATCATGCATTTTCTTGTCCTACATTTGTCTGATGACAAAGATCAAAGTTGACATAGATTTTTATTACAGATGTCTCCACTGGCCATGCCACAGCTGTGTTTTACTTTATATGCACAACTGTGATTAAAAACAGCAGCATTTTTAAATACAAAATCTTTAACTGCCAAGCTTGCTGTCATCAAGACTCAAAGAGCAGAGTAATTTACTGTAAGCTGTGGCTAAGGTTATAGTTGTATTGATAGAGGACTGCAAGAGGAAGTCATAAACTATTAGTGTAACAGCAATATGATGGTGTAAAAACACTACAATGTTTTTTTTTGTAATGCTGCTATTTCACCATTTTTGGTGAATATTTAAAACCTGCAAACCTTCTTCATTACTATTCAAAACTGATATGTAGACAGACAATTGCTCTTTCCTGACAAAGGCTGAAATGGAGTTGGAGTACAAGGAAGGCCAGTTGTGGATATTCATACATGTACACCCGCACTCGGCTGTCTAAAATAGAATGCTGATGGTGCTGGTGCCCAAAGAATCATTATTACAGTCACGTGTCTCAGATGATCACGCACCAAGGAATGAGATAGTGACTGGGAGTACCCTCCCACATTTGAAGAATGCCATTGAGAGGTTAGAAGCCCTTGTCCACCATGACAGATAGTTTAACTTGCATCATTTTCTCCACCAGCCATCAGTCATGTAAGGAAACAGCTTGATACCTGTCTCTAATTACTGTGCTCTTGAGCCAGACCTCCAATAAAATGTTTTATGTAGACAGGAGATAAATATCATAGCATGGCATAGAGAGCCTCTCATCCTGATTATAAATACACCATGGCCTCCCACAGTCCAGACTGAGGCAGTGTGCTCGCTGGGGTAAGCTAGCACTTTATCCTATACATCAGGGGGAGCAGTGTCTCCCACACCCCTTATCTCCCGCTCTGTTTTGATAAAGCAGACTCAGCCTGATGCCCTCTCTCATTACCTGTTGATTAGGATGACACCTTGTTAGGCCCTTTCCTGTACCCTGCTGTGTGTTGACCTATTGAAGTGGCCATCATGTAAAATTTAGATGATCAAGGTGTGATTACCAGTGACCACCCACTTTAGGCTGGAGTGTGTCTGTGAGTGAGTGAGCAAGTGTAAGGGAATGCTGGGAGATAACCTTCAGTGTGTCAGCAGTACTGGCCTCCTTCCTCTCCAGACAGATTGTGTTGCTAAGGGAACTGTTGCTAGGATGGCACTGGCTCCTCTCTCTCTCTTTGTTCTCCCTTCTCTCTCTGTCTTTTTTCCTTCTCTTCTCATCCCCCATCTCTAGTCAGTGTAATCCTTGTGCCTAATATAAGCTGAATGATACACTCTTTTAGCAAACACCTCAGGCTGGAGAAGTAAACTTGGCCTTTTACTTGGACCTCTCCCCAGCCAGTTTCATGGTCAGTCCTTCTTCACAGCTCAGATGATGCTGATCAGTCTCACCACAGCAGGCCTGGGTATAATCACCGCAGGGAATGAGAGATTGAATGTACAATTTTATGCATGTATATTCCAGTACAAGAAGACTATCAGGTGAACAAAATAGTTGTAGTTAATATATGCAGCTGTTTACTTTAAAGGGGTGCCTTTCCATTTGGAATAATCCTGCACTTGTTGTAGAGATGCTGCATTTCCTCATGGAGGATTCCTCAAACACAAGTACAGTGCAACAGTTTAGAGGAGGATTGGCAAACACAGCTGCTGCTGTTACTGAAATAAGGAACTGGGAGATATATATACTTTGTAATATATGCATATCAAACTGCATTTGCAGTATGACTGAACTCCCCATTTAGAACTCTGTTATTAATGGTAAAAAAGAAACATGCAGGATTTCAGTAGAATATCAACTTACTGTACCAATACATCATTTGGTCACAACATTAAAACTACCTGACTAACATTGTTTGAGTACCTCTTGGACCATCAAAACATCTAAGATCTGCACTTTGGTCTCACAGCAAGAAGGTTCTGTGTTTGAATCGCTTGGTCTATCTGTGTGGAGTTTGCATGTTCTACTTTTTTTGACTTGGGTTTTCTCCAGAGTTCCAGTTTTCTCTTACAGTCCAAATATGCATGTTAGGTAAATTGGTGAGTCTAAGTATGCTGTTGGTATGGATGTGAGAGTGGGTGGTTGTCAGTCTCTCTGTTTTAGACCCATGATGGACTGGTGATCTGTCCAGGGTATATCTACCTCCCTTCTCACCCAGTGAGAGCTGGATTAGGCTACAGGTTCCCCACAACTCTAAGGATGTACTCACATTAGGCACAGTTGCCTTGTCCAGTGCCTGAGCATGACCGTGGTCCCACCTCTTTAAGCAGGTCAGGACCTAGAAAACAGTTATTGCAACTAATCAAACAAACTGAACTTTGGTCAAGTTTGTGCCAAGGTTTCTCAGCACTCCACTGCATTGCATTATGCTGATCAATATAATTCACTTCATCTGTCAGTTGTTTTAGTGATATGGCTGAGTGTACCTTTACTGAGGCATTTCATGAAATGGCTATTAATAACCCATGTGCTTCCAAAATCAGCCATTTAATAAAAGTCTGGATTTAACTACAGATCTGCAAGGTTAGATGAATTGATGTAAATTTGAAAAATGTTGAGAATACATGCCCCCCCCCCACACACACACACACTCACACAAAATGCTGTGATCTCAGCAATGTCTCTTCCTGTTCTCTAGAGGACATAAGGAGTACATATAGACAGATTTATAACCAGAGAGGAATATTACCTGATCTCTTTGTTCTCAATGCATAATTCATTGAACATGCAGAAAGTTCTGAGAATATGCAGAAATCTTGATAAAAAAAACATCAGAGCTATTAGATTTAAGAAAGTAAACTGAATTTATCATTAAGGTGAAGAGGTGACAAATAGACATTTAAGCAGGTTAGTTCCCCAAAAGACACAAAACTAGCTCATTGCACTCTGTCTCTATCATCAGGACCTGTATGCGTGTTTGACTCAGTGTGTGAGCCTTACTACATCACTGATATTTCTACCATAAACTCAACTGGAAAAAGTACAGTTTGTCAAGGTAGTAAACCTTTTTTTTTTTTTTTACTAGCTTTTTAAACATGCAAACATCTAAATATACATCTGAGTTCAAATTACCACAAACTTGGTCTTGCTGGGGGACTACAGTACTCCAAAAGGCAATCCTCCATTAGTTATTCTTAAAAAAAAAAAACATTAAAAAGATATATATGTAATATTTCTGTTGATAATATTGCAACTTAAAGTTCATTTTAACTTCTATCACAGGCTGTCGCCTTGAGGCGACCATTGTGATTTGGCGCTATATAAATGAAATAAAATTGAATTGAAACCTTCTTAAAATACAATAGGTTTTGATATAATAAACATACACTCACTGACCACTTTGTTAGGTGCACCTGTTCAGCTGCTTGTTAACACAGATATTAGCCAGTCACACAGCAGCAACCCAGTGTATTTAGGCATGTAGTCATGATCAAGATGAACTGCTGAAGTTGTAAATGACCATCAGAATTGAGAAGAAAGCTTATTGAAGTGACTTTGACTGTGGTATGGTTATTGGTGCCAGACGGGCTGATTTCTGTATTTCAGAAACTGCTGATCTACTGGGATTTTCCCACACAACCATCTCTAAGGTTTCCAGCGAATGGTTTCAAATAGAGAAAACACTCAGGGAGCAGCAGTTCTCTGGGTGAAAATGTCTTGTTGATGTTAAAGGTTAAAGGGGAATGGCCATACTGTTTTGAGCTGATAGGAAGGCAAAAGTGATTCAACCACTTAGTACCAAGTGAGCATTGGTTAAATGCCTAAGTACTGCTACTGTCCATCCCTTTATGACCAAAGTGCACCCATCTTCTGATGGCTGCTTCCAGCAGGATAATGTGCCGTGTCACAAAGCTCAGATCATCTCAAACTGGTTTCTTGAACATGACAATAAGTTCACTGTACTCAAATGACCACTACAGTCAACAGATCTCAATCCAGTAGAGGTGGAATGGGAGATTTGTGTCCTGGATGTGCAGCCAGTGTCTGAGGCGGTCGTGTCAATATGGACCAAAATCTCTGAGGAATGTGTCCACCACCTCGTTGAATGTGTGCCACAAAGGATTAAAGCAGCACTAAAGGTTAAATGGAGTCCAACTCAAATACCAAATACAGTGGCTAGTGAGTGTATAGCTTTCTGTTAATTAATCATGCCATAAATTCATATAATATTTCATTCACAAGCTTTATTTGACTCTAAGATGTCAGATCAATAAGCGTAATATTCTGAAAACATCCCCAGCTTTATTATATTAATACTGTTGTACTTTTACTGGTACAGTAATATTATAGCTATATAAGATGTAGGAGAGACTGTGGACAGTTTGGTTTTTGTATGGTTTGGAACATCTATCCTCAAGTCAGTGTAGATATGCAATACAGATATTATGCAATCTGTAGATTTTAGTGTAGAATTTGCAAAGCATGTCTTCACATTTAGTCACTGAGCATAACTGCAGTTTCTGTATATCACACATCAGCGAATGTGAATTTGTGTTTTAGGAAATTAAATGAGTTTTTACCTGTTATTCATAGGAGAGTATATGAAACCAATTTTATTTCATAATACAATAGATATGATAACAACCGGTCATGTTAACATGATTTGTTTATTGGTTGATTCAGTATGATTCAGCCCACAGACAATCTTAATACAGCCCTTGATACCCTAAAAGGAGAATAAAATCAATTAAAGGCAGTGCTTTATTAATAAATGTGAAGGTAATTAACTGTACTAAGAAATTATTCTGTAGAGCTGTTTAACCTAACATCACAATAAATCCATTCTGTTGTGAATTAAAACATCTGCCAGACCCTGAGTGATGGATAAACATCTGTCCACTCTACCGCTTATTTCAAAATCAGGCATTACCCCAGACTTTGATGATTCAGTAAAGAGACTGCATCAAATGATTAATTATTAATGCATTTGTTAATGTGCTCATTTGTGAGCATTAAGTAGTACCCCAAATGTTTCGTCATTCAGTGATATCCAGTGCTGTGAAAAAGTATTTTCCACTTCCTGATTTTTATTTTTTGCAGGTGCAACAAATAAAAATAAAAAAACCACAAAGGTTCTTCTCACACTTACCAAAAAAACATCTTGATCATCTCTTTGGGGAAAATATTCTGTAGACTGACGAGACAAAAATTGAACTTTTTTGGAAAGTTTGAGCCCCCTTCCATTTGCCTTAAAACTAACACCGCATTCACAAAAACAACATCATAGCAGCAGTCAAACATGGTAGGTAGTGTGATGGTCTGGGGCTGCTTTGCTGCTTCACAGGGCCCAGACGTAATTGATGAACCGTTGAATTCTCACTCTACCAGAAAATCGTGGAGAATGCTTGGCCATCAGTTCGTGTCATGAAGTTAAAGCTCACTTGGGTTATGTAGCAGGATAATCCAATCCGAAACACACCGGCAAGTCTACTTCTGAATGAATAAATAAAACAAAAATGAAGGTGAATGAATAACTTACTTTAATACCTCCGAAATCTTTTTTTCAACGAATGCAGCAGTAAATGTTGAAATTGTATTCCTTCTGCCATCAGTATTTGTTAGTTTTCTGATTAGAAGAATAAGACCTGTTGCAACTTGTTTCAAGCCTCTCCTGAAGCTGTTCTTTAAAGCAGACTTTAGAATGAATAAAGTCTTTTACAAAGTTGATGGAATATGTCGAGGTTAACAGAAATGCCAGTGAATGAAGAGAAGGGAGCCGATCCTCAAACTCCGCTTGGTTATCAATCAGTGGGGAGGAGCTCAGGCAATTTGACTCCGCCGTCAACCCATCACTGCTGGTCACCCGCCCACTCCCCTCATCTTCACACACACGCGTCCACCCTGCCAACCTGTCGGGTGCAGAGCGCAGCACACCTAGGGATCCTGTCCGTCCACACCGTGGTTCCGCCGCTCCCTCCCTCTCTCTGCTCTTCTCTCTCTCTCTCTCCCTCCACATCCCCAACCCGGGCAGCTTCAGCTTTCCTTCCCGTCTCATCATGAGCCATTACTGGCTATCACCACAAGCCTGATGTGGCTTCTCTTCGACGGTGCACCACTTCCGCACCCCGGGTCGGAGCCTCCTCCTTCTGCGCTGCGGGAGCAGCGGCGGAGGTAACCGCGCTATCGACCCCGCGTCTCCGCGCGCAGGGAAAACGGACAGGCAGCAGCTGCGGCGGCAAGGGAGTCGCAGAGAAAGCGAGGAGGCGCTTCTCGTTTGTCGTCTCCCCTCTTTTTCTTTTTTTTTTGTTCATTTATTTTTTCGTGGAGATGCTGTCGCCGGGCTCCCGGGGCCGCTGCCATACCATTTGATAGAGACAGGGGCCGACAAGAGGAGGAGGAGGAGGGGGGAGGCAGCGGTGGTGGTGGTGGTGGGGTGGGGTCAGGGTTGCCCTGCCCTGCCCTGGCCGGACTAGCGCTCCTCTAGCAGTATGAACCTCCACTCGGGCAGGGCGTCCGTGGCCATGCTACGGATGATGGGTTGTGCTAACGGGCGCTCTGCTCGGCATCTCCTTCACAGTGACTGCGTGGTGGACGAGAAGACGGTGGTGCTGCAGAAAAAGGAGAATGAGGGATTTGGCTTCGTCCTGCGTGGGGCTAAAGGTAGGATCATTTACTGACTTACCTACTTTTTGTGACTGTTGTTCGAATCTGTACTCCATTCACCCCCCAAAAAATCATCTTTCCTTTTAAACACCAGGTTGGCCGAACATCAACAGTGACATAATAAAATAAATAAAATGTATTCACAAATATATGCCAATATGCATTTAAACTTTCAGTTTAAGTCTTCTCAGTTAGAGGCATGCGTGTCAGAGACAGAATGTGTGACACACAAACACAAACTACAAAAACATGCAAATAAGTTCCACCAGAAATGCACTTGAAAGCAACTTTAATGCACATACACTCATAAGGAGTGATTGCATGTGTGGTCCAGGATTCATTTGAATGCACTTAGGTCTGCCTACATGTTTTATTGCTATGTTGCAGTGCCTTTTTTTATATATGCTGCAGAGGTCTATGAACACCCCTAATAGGCTGTGACATCAGATTGAAGGCACTTTATTTATTTTTTGATTAAACAAGTCTTTGTTGAGGTACATGTGCCTGTCTTTGTTGTGCCCACCGTCCTTCACTTCTTCCCACCACATCATGAGTTGTTGTGTTAAGAGTGGCCTATGCATGCAGTTTGCTGTTTCACCAGGCTGTAAGATTGACACTAAAAATAGCCAGTTTGAGCTACTGCATCGGTTTCTATGACGATTCTCGCCATGTCATAATCCACGTTTGCATTCCACAACTGTGCGCTGCTGTTCCATTGGTCTACACCATGGTTACTGTCGAGAGGTAAATTTAGTATGTTCATGTTTTTTTAAGGCACATGCAGAGAGAGAGGGAGAAAAAAGGAGAAGGGCTGACATGGAGAGAGAGGAAAGAGGGATTTGGCTTGAAAAACAAGAGGAATGTTCTAGTCATCCTAACACACACTGCTATCACCCGGGGGAACTGACCCAGCCGAGCTTATCCTGCACTGCACGGGGTGAACAGACACACACGAACTCACAAACATGCGCCGATGCTCGAGCTGTCACATAAGCTCACATCCTCTTTTGTGCTTTGCAGTTCAGCCTCTCTCTCTCTCTCTCTTGCTCTCTCTCGCTCTCTTCTCCTCCTCCTCCTCCTCCTCCTCCTCCTCCTCTGTCTCTGTCACTGTGTCACACACACAGACAGACACCTAAAGAAACACAGTCATCACAATCATGCAGTTCCCCCTCATGAAAGCCTCGTAAGTGCTTGCAGATTGTGTCTTCCAGCGGGAGGGGGATGAGTTATAGGAAGCGTCACTTGTCACCACTGGTTTCTCCCAGCCCAATATATTTTAACCTCCCCTACAGCCAGAGAGGGAGGGTGTGCTGCAGCTGTGTGTAGTGAAAGTGATGGTACAGTACAGGATAGATGGTAAACTTTTCTTAAAACTAGGGATGCACACTTACTGACAATATTGATACAGATGTTTGAAATAACAATTTGGCTGACTGCAGCCCCCCTCCTCCCCTCCCCCAAGAGAATGACACAAATGCTATAGTATTGAATAATCCCTTTACTCTTACTTTACCACTTAAACCCCTTACCTGGCTGAGTCACCATTGTGGTGGTCCTTAGTGTCATTCACTTGCCTCCCAAGAAAGTCGCCATCCCTCTCTGCTGCTGTGGAGTGCAGCTGTGTGACAGTAGTCCAGATCACTGGAGACCTCCAGGACAGATTAAAGCTGCTCCTGAGGTTTGTGGTGAGATGGAGGGTCATTTTAACCAGAATATGTAGCAGGTGGTGAAAGTGGTTCACATGCTGCTATGCTGAGCTCATGCAGGCTGGAAAGCAGGACAACCAAACAATCTCAATACTCAAGTCAAATTCCTAGATCATTTGTTATATTTGATAAGATAGTCAAATATTTTCAGCTATATTTTATTTAGTCAAAGTTTTTTCTTTCCTTGTTTGGTATAGAGACAAATTTCAGCTTGAATACATTTCAGTAGTTTTATTTAACTGACATATAAGAAAAGGATGAAAACACACACACACTCATATATATATATATATATGTATATATATATATATATATATATATATATATATATATATATATTATAGCTTCAAGGAAGAAGCTGTTCCTCAGGCTGGTGGTCCTTGATGCTCTTCAGCCTTGTGCCTGAGGGGAGGGCAACAAAAAAGTTTGTGTGGCGGGTGTGTGGGGTCCTTCAGGATGCAGGTGGCCCTTTTCCTGCATCTGGAGTTGTAAATGTCTGGTGTAATTGTTCAGTGCCACATTTTCACTTTTTGTGAGGTCATGCTCTAAAAGAAAGGGATATCCTTAGCTGATATATGCAAACCTCTTGAGTCAGAAGGAAGCAATGCAGAAGCCCAAAATGCGTGTGTCATGTTGCAATGTGACTTAACATGCATTAGGCTGGTGATGCAGAAAATCATAAATATGTTTTGTTGTCCTGATTTGCTACCAAGTCCATTTTCTGTGGAAGAAGAGCTAGATAACATGTCAAATGCGCCTATGAAAGATGATAACTACATCTTAATAACCATCTGACTGGGGCTTCACTTTACTTTTACACATGCAAATAAAGCCCGGCTCGGTCACAGCTTCCTTCGTTGTACACCTTCCTAGCATCTTTTCAAACAGTCCTTCATCAAATGCCTAAAATAGACACAAATTAATTCCTAAATGTACAAATTCCTGTTTTACCTAAAAGCCATGATTCACTTAGCAGACCTAGCTACTTCACTCTGAGGTTTTCTGATGCTAATTGAGTCCAGGCAGGAAGTGATGTTAGGCAGAATTGAATGCTGGATGATGCTAAAAATCCCTTCTTAATTCCGGCATGGGAGCAGTCATGCTTTAATCATGCCAATTATTGCTAACTCTCTAGTCAAACTCTAAGCATATTAACAGGCCAAATTAAGCACTCTGAAATAATGTGTGGTTGTTCATTTGTAGCTGTAAGTGAGATACAGAGGGTGTGTATTTTGTATCTAGTTGAACCAAATGTAATAAATACTTATCTGGTTTATGATCCGTTTTAAATAACGAAACAACATGCAGTACTTGAATTGTTGGAAGGTGTATTTTTACTGCAGGTTTTTATGCTAAACTAGTGTTAGCCTAGCCTTGCAACATCTGTGGTTGATTCACAGATAATTAAGTGATATTTAAATGTGTTTTTATATTTGCTAAATCACAGCTATTACATATAGCATTAATTGCATTTGGGCATAAATGGAATCATTATATTCTTAATTATACCTGTGTTTGTCTAAATGTTGTCCCTTTGTAAAACTGCATCCTTGCATTGCCTTTTGGTTAATGGAATTTATTAAGTGCAGTTATGTTAATATAGTAACCATGCCCTTCCCTCTGTGATGTCCAGCGGATACACCTATTGAGGAGTTTACTCCCACACCTGCCTTTCCTGCCCTGCAGTACCTGGAGTCAGTGGATGAGGGAGGAGTGGCATGGCAAGCGGGACTCAGGACGGGGGACTTCCTCATCGAGGTAATAGCTGCTGCTTTTCTTGGACCTTTTTGCTTTTCCCTACATATGCAAGTTGGTGGCCTAGCATTGGAGAGCTGAGGCTTTTGGAAGAATTTAATGAAAGTGGTTTTTGCTTAGTAATACTGGTTAAAAATGTCAGCTTTATTGTGTGGTTTTTGGTGGATTTTACTTCAGTACACTCCTGCTTACTTGTAACATGCTAAACTTTGCCTGTTAATTCTTCTAGAAGTGTTTGTGTACATTTGGCGCTAGCTGTGTTTGAATTTCAATATATGCCTAAATAACCAAAGTGTGCGTGGTATGTGCTCGATTCAGTTTGTCATTTTTTTGTCCCCTCACTTTTCCATGCTTATTCAGTAAACTCCACTGAATTAAATGTGAACAAGGCCTCACTCTGAAAGTGTTTGGCAGCCACATCACTGTGAAATTATCCGTTTGCATGCAATTAGACCGACAGCTGACTCCTGCCACTTTTGATTGGGATGGTGACTTGTTGATGGAGAGAGATTTTGAAGCATTGTCTGCCCAATGTAGACATCATCATGGGATTAACAAAGCGCTGAGGGAGTCTTAAGGCCTGTCCTTCTTAGTATATCCAAATGGCCTCAGTGACCCATCTGGATAATACTAGTTGACACAAAGTACTAATACTAGATGATGTATATCCATAGCATGTTTGGTTTCTATAAATTCGTCCTGTCCTTAGCTGAATGATAATGTATAGAAAGCATTAACTTCCCGTATCGGTGTAGAGCTGAGACTGGCGGTGAGATTCACCACGGTGTCAGTTTTCAGTATTCACTGTTGCTTGAAGCAACCAGCACAGACCTTCATTTTTTGGATCTTTTTTGTTGGGATTTGCTTAAAAACCATATTTAGATTTGTTGAACTGTTGCGTTGTTTAAGTTCTTCCTCTACTGTCTGCGGTGCAAGTCAGTGCCTGTATGTTGCATCATAATATTTCTGTACTCAGGGTTTTAATAGATCCAGAGGGATATGATATTGCATGAGAGTATATTTGGCCTGATAAAGGGCCTGCTGCATGATGATGAAACAGTAACTGTTTGCTTCCACCTGAAGTTGTGATATTCCTGTGAGTTGTAGATCAATGCCGTTTCCACCGACATTAAAAATAGCAGGTTAGTTTTGATTAGTTTTCATACTGACTCTATTATGTTATCTGAGTTGATATTTTATACACACTTCTGACTTGATTACCTGTCCCAAACTGTGTACAGCAATGGAAATGTGATATGACAAAATATTTGATTTGAGTTGAATTTGATTTGACTTCCAGCACAGGGTTAGGTATTTTCTTCCACTGCCCCCACACACCAGACAGCCATAAATGTGGTTTTCTGGGTTAATCTGGGCAGCCAGACATGGCCTCTTGAAGTACAGTACATCCCTTTGTTGTATTAAAGTTGTATTAAAAAAAGACTGGACATATTTTTGATATAAAAATTAAACAGAAAATTGCTAAGTGGATGGTGTTTTCAGGATGTAACAGTGACTTGATTTCAGCTTAATTTTAACCATTCACCAACCACTTAGCAATTTTCTGTTTAATTTTTATATCAAAAATATGTCCATCTTTTTTTAATACAACTTTTGATTCATGTATGAACCACTGGATAGTCATAATACTTTTTCCACATGCTGCAATCTTTTATTGTCCAATTTCGGTGAGCCCGTGAGTCCCTCAGTTTTCTGTTCTTAGCTGACAGGAGTACAGTTCATTTCAATTTTATTTATATAGCGCCAAATCACAACAGTCGCCTCAAGGCGCTTAATGAGTATGTAAAATAAAGACCCTACAATAATGACAAGGGGTACCCAGTGTGGTCTTCTGCTGCTGGAGCCCGTCTGCTTTAAGGTTCGGTATTTGTGTGTGTGTGTGTGTGTGTGTGTTTAGTGATGTTGTTCTCCATCCTTTGGTTGAAACAAGTGGTTATTTGAGTTACTGTTGCCTTCCTTTCAGCTCGAAGAAGTCTGGCCATTCTCCTCTGACCTCTGACATCAACAAAGCATGTTTACTTAAAAAACTGCCACTCACTGGATATTTTCTCTTTTTCAGGCCATTCTGTGTAAACCATAGGGTTGTTTGTGTGCAGATCAGCATTTTCAGCCTGTCTGACACCAAAAACCAAGTCACATTCAAAGTCACTTAAATCACCTTTCTTCAGTTAGAACTTTAGCAGGTTGTCTTGGCCATGTCCTACATGTATAATTACACTGAGCTGCTGCTATGTAATTGATCTATTAGGTTTTTGCATTAATGAGCAGTTAAACAGGTGGACCAAATCAAGTGGCTGGTGAGTGTATTTTATATTTCAAGTGATCCTGGATTTTTTTTTCAAATGCTGCTTACACTAAATGGACAAATTGCCAGCTTTGGATTTCAATGACATTGACCTGTGTTATATTACTGGCAGCCAAAGTATATCGAGAGGGGACCTGTAGTGATTTAGCACCTTTTAATCTCAGGCTTTGAGTTATAATGCAAAAATTAACATAAAATTTAAATAAAACAACAAATAATGCTCTGCAAATAACTGTTGTCAACAAGGCAAAAAAAATCATGGCGTGCAATAATTGGTGCTGCACATCCAGTTCTACTTATAACTGCACACTTACAAAATCAAACCGGCGATCAGCATGCTTTGTAATGCTAGCTAGCAGTGTATTAAAAGCTGAGAGGGTCTCTGTTGCTACATTTGACAACAGTAAAGACAGCTCAGGATGAAGAAAAGAGAGCAGAGGTGCTTCAAACTGACTTCTGACCAAGAACAGTGACTGTAGGCTGTTTGGAAGTATTTCAGGTTTAAAAAATTAGTCTGGCTTTCATCATTTTTGCTCAGGCTGCTTCTGTGCTGGAGTTTCACTGTGTATGAAACTCCAGCACAGCTACAGGGAACCAAGTAA
The DNA here is from genome assembly GCA_024447675.2 of Pterophyllum scalare. Lineage (NCBI taxonomy): Eukaryota > Metazoa > Chordata > Actinopteri > Cichliformes > Cichlidae > Pterophyllum > Pterophyllum scalare. Next base: position 848 of record JAMQGT020013153.1, on the reverse strand, counting down.
GCTAGAGGAAATGTGCCACTCGAGGCTAACAGGCGTTTTTACTTGCAGAGAGAATTATTTGTGCCACAAAGTTTAAAAGAATGGAGATTGTTTCACAATCAGATTTGACAGCGCTGCAGTGGAAACATTAATGCTGATGGCACAGATGTTGAACAAGCAGGACTGACTCTACAGTCTATATATTTTGTTTCTTTTGTATATATATTGTTGTTATTGACAGAGCTAAAGAGTAGATCATTTATTGTTTTGGTTGTATGATTTTATTCAGTTTATGTTTTATTTCTTTTTCATATCATAAATTATATTTTTTATATTCCTGATAGAAGAATGAGTGAATGTTAACATGTCTGAAGGCCGGGTTTCCAATAACTCTAAAATAATATTTTTAGATATAAGTATATTACATATATTTTGAAACCATCCGAATTTTGAAATGAATCTGGATACAGATTTTTGGTTATACCACTCAGCACTGGCGCATTTTGAGAAATTCCAAAATATAGTGATCCCTCACCTATCGCGGGGGATTACATTTCAGAGATTTATTATATATTTATTTTATTGTTTATATATATTTAAAGGCTTTATAAACCCTTTGCACACTCCCATAAACCTTTTACACTCTCTTGCTACAATTTGAATGTTGAAGATGATGAATTATGTAGCTGTGCAGTACTGATGGTGATGAAGGTGGTGCAGCATTCTTGTCCTTGGCCGTAAATTCTCATTTCCACTAAAGGCGTAACTTATCTCTTCGTCAGAGTGATGAACAGAGTTATGGGGTGTTACAGAAATACCTATATAGTGCAAAATATAGTGAAAACTCCACGAAACAGAATTAGTAATAT